>JAFIRS010005661.1:0-51887 GCA_018342105.1 Gonioctena quinquepunctata | reverse complement strand
TCATCTTCCAACGAGGCGAGTAGGGTGCTCAGCACTTCCAGGAGAGTGGCCCTCGGGAGAGAACCGATCCCTGCCAGCACAGCTTCCTTGCTTGCCAGGATACCTTTTCCAGAGGACTCGTCCAGTTCTACTGAGAGTTTGGTTTCATATGGGATCTTCGGTGGGGTGGGTTCTAACGGTTGCTTCTCCACTCTTCGGGGCACAAGGCGACTTCAGAGTGTGAAAACACTTGGAAATTCGCAATTATTTGCGGAGCGATATGAAGCGCAGCTTCTCCGGTTTTATGCAGGACCGGACTTTTTGGACTATATGTGTATGCGTATACATAATAATTTGAAACATCCAATGATCGTCCGTGTTTGTACATTCGACATCCATTCAATAACCATGGACATTTGGACTCGAGGTGGTCGTGTAATGGACGTCCAATGTATGTCGTTTGCAATGATCTCAATTGAAGTGTTTACTGCAAGTCAGCGCGCATTTTGATTTAGGTTCATCTATCTTCAAGACTCCATGTTTGTATATCATCTAGAGGAAATGTGTACTACAAAATAATCGCAACTGTAGTATTTTCTTCATAAACCTCAGCATTTTTTATTCCTCAACAATTATAAGATTGAATCAGTTCAAAAATCATATTTTTCCAGAAATATGCTTCTTTTTTATCACCAAATAACTTTGATTCAGTCATTGCTGAAGAACAATAAATCTTCAAACAAAGATTAAGGCGTTTGTTCCGACAAGAATAAAGCCAATCTTTGTAAAAAGCTAGTTTTGAGTAAAAAGCAATAGGGAACACGCCCCTTTCCCAGAATATTTTGATTTGTACCACCTAGAAAGCCCAGTAACAAACTCAATTAAAAATGTTCAATGTTTCCAATAATTAGAAGTTGAAAACGTAAATTTTCTCATCACATTCAAAAACGTACTCCTAGCGTACGTACGTACGTACTGTGATGGACGTATGCATCGTTAGTTCAACCTTCTGAACTCCCTTATTTTCAAATTACTTGTTATCATTTTTTTTATCTCTTCCTCAGAAGATACTATACATATTTTATAATTCCTTTACATACTACTTGATTCAACCTGAGTATTTTCAGGTCAGTATTTTAACGAATATGTTATTTTGAATCAGAACATCCACAATTATGCCACTAGAAATAGGGTAGATTTCCATATAAATAGAACAAATCTGAAAATGGCCATGAATTCTCTGTTCTTTAAAGGTTTAGAATCTTATAATAGACTTCCACAAATGATAAAAAATGCAAGGTCAGTTACAATGTTTAAACACAAACTAATTGAACACATCAGAAATCAACCCAATGTTGTTTAGGAGGAAGACAATATTAGTTCTATATTCATGTAAGATATATATTCATGTGAATTCTTCTTGATTTTAAATACTTTACTGATGTAATTCTTTTATATAGATACTTACATATTAATAGTAGTGTTGGTCTTATGGCCATATAAGGATTGTACAAATTTTAAGTGAATGTACTTTGAATAAGTTAAATGTTTTTACTAGTGTATATTAGGGATTCCTATTTAAATAAACTACTTACTTACTTACTATTAATAATATTTTATATCCCTTTTCTAATAACTTTTGATTATCGCTGTTTCCCTATCATTGAACAAAACGCCTATTTTGTTATTCCTCTTTTTTTTTATTCTTACTATATTATTTAATTTCAAATCAAATACCTCCCTTGTATTTTTAATTCATTAAATCTACCCATACTATTCTCAGATTTATCAGTTGGTTCTATGACCACCAAAAAAGGTGCCCTAGCTCCGTTTTTATAGTATATAGTTTCATCTTTTTCCGTTTGTTTTCCATTTTTTGTACTTTCGAGGTTATTATCTATATTAATCATATCGTTATTCCCATGTATTGTTTCATTGTTACTCATTATCCTATTTACTTCTGCATCCGTACTATCTACCGAATTTGAATCCACATTTTCATTCTCTAAAATCAATTTCTTCTGAGGGGTCTCCCTCCCCCCGAGTCACTCATCTGCAATTCGTATTAATCAATTATTTATTTTTATAACTAAGGATTAAATAGGTGATTCTCACAAATGATATTGTTAGTAACGCACCTGCCTCCTCTTATGAAACTCTCAATTCCACACTTTTCACGAAGTTTACAGTTAGTATGTATAACTGAAACTGAAGTTCTTATCTTCACATGGTTAAATTTTACGAATTCTTATTGCATAATGACTCGAGACACGATGATGGCGCAAGCACAAGGCGCTAGAATATCAAAGGGAACTATCTAAATATATATATATATATATATATATATATATATATATATATATATATATATATATATATATATATATATATATATATATATATATATATAATTCTATAAACCCTCAGCAAAATGATGTCTATGTTCAAGGTCAGCTATCTAGTACTTTTTACTAAAAATCTAGTACTTTTTATAGAGAAAATCTAGTATGAAAGATTTTACTCTAGGAACAACTTTGGGGGAAGGAGAAAATCAAAGAGAGTAAACGTTATCTGATAACGTTTAGTTTACTCTCTTTGGGAGAAAACAATCAGCGATCAGCTGACGTTGACAGTGACAGAAAAAACCAGTGCCAAAATTCTTTCATGACAACGCTGAATACAAATTGTGGAGTGTTATTTATATGAATCATGCACAGTGACCTTTGTCCAAATGAAGAGATAAGTTTGCCAAAGTGATTTTTAATCCTAAGTTCATTAACATAACAGGGTGATAATGATTATTTTTCAAGACTTGAGTCATTAAAATTATGAAGATCTCCAAATGCACAGTCGGAATTTTGGTATCAATGATATTATTATCAGTATTTTTCGGCAATGTTGTTAATTTGTTGAGTACACATGCACTTGATCCCCACAATTTCACCAAAGATAATTTTATGAATGTGACTGATACTGCCGAAAATTTGATGTGGTTTCTACAAGTAAGTAAATAGAATCCACATTCCACTATATTTTTTTTGTAAATAAACAATCTTCCCTAACCCCATAGAACAAAAAATCCGGCGGTCAATCATAAAAAAATAAAATATGTTTTTTAAATCCATTATTTTCATGATGGTAAATATCCAGTAATTAGTATCGCACGATTTGGGACATGCCGTTTGGTAAAACTATCATATTTTCTCCTTCTCAAATACTTTCTGAGATATGAGCTTCCAGAAGTACAAAAGGCCTTATTTTCCAGCGCTATTTTCGACCACTAAAAACACTCTCCATTCGTCATATTTTTAACAAAAACACCGAGAAAACCACTATACACACGCCCTTATTGTTTTTAGTATTTTTTTGTCAAAAATCTGTGCTATCGAAGTTGAATGCAAGCAAACCAACTTTTTTCGTTGTTTCAATCACTCGCTAGATGCAAATACACGCTACATCACAGACTTCGACCAATAGACAACACCTATACCAACTAATTGAAACCTCATGATTGGCTGTTTCTTCTTCCACAGGCACAAACATTCAATCAAAAGGGGACATTTTAAAATTGAAAAAATTCTTCAAAAAATGTAACCGCCAAGGTTTTTTTTATTTTTAAGCTAGAGATATGAACTATCACATAAACCAAAAATTTGGTGATATGAATTCCCCCCCAAATTGCATTTTTATTCACTATTATGTTTCTAGATTTCTGACATACATATAAGTGTATTCAGAGACCCCCAGAGAATAACAGAATTCAAAGAATTTTGTGATTATACAATAAATGCGATAAGGCCGACTGTAGTATTGGCTTCTGGTGACCTCACGGATGCTAAAACTAGAGATTCCATCGGTTCGGAACAAATTGAGGATGAGTGGCGATATTATAGAGATATTTTGAGTAAAACTCGTGTGAAAGAGAAAACTCTGTGGCTTGATATTAGAGGGAATCATGGTACGTATTAAATATGAAATGAGAAGTACTGTGAGATTTACAAATTATTTTTCAGATAACTTCAATGTTGCCGATTTCAATTCCAAACAAAATTTCTTCACAAATTATTCCATGCAGGGAAAAAACCACCCTAGATCCTACATGTATCAAATTAGGAAAAGGAATAATTTGTATACATTCATTGGAATTGATGCTTGTTTAGAACCCGGTAAGAATTTAAATGTTAATCATGCAAAGAAATTAATTTTCAGTGAGAGAAATGCAAACATGTTGAGAGTGAATGATTTATCAAAATATATTCATGGATTTACCTGATTATAACAACAATAATGACACATTTACAAGGAAGATAATAATTTACTAATGAGTTCTTATCAGCTATTAATAACAATAATGACACATTTACAAGGAAGATTATAATTTACTAATGAGTTCTTATCAGCTAAATTTCATAATTCAACTTTACTCATTTTGATTTATTGGGTGATTTGAAATATGTTGTTCTGTTCCAGTTGCTAGAAATATCAATACTTGCAAAAATTGCACAAGTAACCCCTTCACTACACGCACTTCCCACCTATATGTGCATTTCGATAACTAAGTTACCATCATGAGGTAAACCACACTAAAAAGATTATTACATGTTATTACAATATATACCTGTTTTCTAAATGGGTTATTTTATACTTATAACTGTTCCTCAAATTGCTAATGGGTCTTGATGGTTCTATGGGGATTCAAGTAAACAAGGTAGAATACATCGGCACCTTATCTTCATTAAGTAAATTTTTATAATAGTTTTTGTGGATAACTACTCTCCAGGCAATCTAGTTTTCCACTGTCGTTGACCAGCTTAATCATTTTCAAATTATGAATATTAATTTTGTGACCAGCTTCGATCGATTTTGTGACCAGCTGCTACACTTGACTTATTCTCACTTCGGTAGGAAGCATGGGCCACATGTTCGTGGAATCTTTTAGAAATTGAACGGTTTGTCTGACCGTAATAGACTTTGTCACAATATTGACAGCTAATTTCATAAATTCCCGACTTATCTATCATGTCAGTTTTGTCCTTTGGGTTTCCTAATAACGTTTGCAAGTTATTTCTGTTGTTATAAACTCTTTCTGTTGCTATAAACAGAAATAACTTGCATACCTGGGCGACCGGTATTTTTTTTCTGTAAAATCGTGTTTTTTTCGGAGATGCTGATTTAGATACGAATCACATACTTTTTACATATGAATATTTTGAAATCTTACCTAGTGCACAGGTTGGCTACAAATGCACATTTTAAATAAACTATACGAGTTCCTTGGACTAACCAAAGAAAAACATATATAACACTGATTTGATGCCCAAATTCGGTAATGTCAATGGTTAAGGTTATTCGTATTCAGATAATATCATATAGCGCCATCTCACAAAGTTTAGAGGTACCAGTAGGCTAACATCCAATAGCAACAATGCAAGTACTTCAAAAATTTACGAGATGGCGCTATACATTGTTAGCACGAGAGCAGATAGTGATCACCCTATCAATTCGTAATAATTTTTATTTTTTTGTGTAAAATCGCGTTTTTTATGGAAAGAAGCATATGTAGATAAACTTATAAAGCAAAACCCTATCTAAATACAAAATTTCATCCAAATTGTTAGAGCCGTTTCAGAGATACACAAAATATATTTATATAACAATCCTTTAAAAAGTAAAATCATTAACAACCTTAAAGAATACAATAAATACACAAAAACATGATTTGACAATAATTCATTTTAATATACTAGTATTAGCAACTTTCAATATAGACTTAGATATAATAGTATTAACCGAAACTCATACTATTACAGATATTTCCCTGTTTTCGCTCAAAGGATATGACACTATATGCAATGCTGGAAACTTGAACAGAAATGATGGTGTAGTAATTTTTGTCAAAACAAAATTGAAAAGAAGTCATACAATATTAAATATCAGAGAAATCAAATGTATTCAACTGAGGATTGATACGCCATCGAAAAAATCTTTGATAACATCGTTATATAGATCACCAGCCACTTGTAATAAAAAATTTCAATTCGGGGTTGAACAAATATTTACTTTCAAATAAAAATAAAACGTATAACCATATTTTAACAGGCGACATAAATATCAATCTATTGAATGAAAATGATAAAGATGTAGAGGACTATTAAAATATTCTCATTTTCCATGGATTCATATCTTATATCAACGAGTATACAAGACCAGATAGCTGTACATGTTTAGGCCATTTTTTCGTAAAAAGAAATAATACAGATGAACAAGTCAAATCATTTATTATCAAGTACAATATTACAAACCACTCTTCAATTGCTCTATCAATAAACTGTCGAAAAACATCCGAAGCTAAAACACAAAACAATAAACAGAAACAATTCATAAACTACAATGACCTAAAAAATAACCTAAAACGGGAAACATGGATAGACGTATATACTGAAACAAATATTGATTTGATGGCAAACAAATTTTTCAAAAAGTTGAAATATCATATTCATATAGCGAAAATTACAAAATAACTTAAAAAAAACAATTTTCAAAAAACCATGGATGACAAAAGGCTTGCTTACTTCTATAACAACAAAAAATGATTTATATATATATATATATATATATATATAACACTACGAAATGATCCTAATAATTTGAATTTAAAAAATCAATACATATCTTACAAAAATAAACTAGAAAGGATAATCACAAAGAGTAAAAAATTACACTCAAGGAAGATTATTGAAAAATGTAACAACTCTTCACAGGGAGTATGGAAAAGTGTAAATGAAATTTGTAATACAGTGAAGTCTAATAACAAAATCGAAAAAATTAACCAAAATAATCAAACATACACAGACCCCCTTGATTTATGTAACATATTCAACGAGTACTACACTAAAGTGGGAGAAACTTTAGCGATCAAAATAAATAACCTGAAGGATTATAGTGAAAATTTAGAAATAATTCATAATAGTTTATATGTATTTCCAGCGACAGAAAACGAAGTGTGTAGTCGGAGTTTGTCGGTCTTATTCTGACTCACCCTGTATATATATATATATACAATAATTGCTCGTTTAAAGTAATAAGTCGAGAATTTTTATAATGTCTTTTTAAAATGTCTATTACGGTCAGACAAAACCTTCAATTTCTAAAAGGTTCCACGAATATGTGTGTGGCCCATGCTACCTACCAAAGGTGTATCTGGTCACAAAATTAATATTCATATTTTGAAATTGATCAAACCGGTAAACAACAGTAGATAAGTTATCCACAAAAACCATATAAAAATTTACTTAATAATAATAATAAAATTCATTCAGTAAGATCATCAAAGGATATACTGAATAAGTCAATAGAATACAAATAAATAAATCAATAAAACAATACAGTAGGCTCAACAATCAGAATAAAAAATAAATATTGCAATATATAAAGCATTGTCAATAAGAATTTGTTCAAGACACATATATAAATACACATATATACATTATAGTATCACAGATTATCGTTGAAATATTCATCAAGAGTATATGATTTATCCAAGAGCTTGTGAAGTTTCACAGGCAGATTCTTGATTTCATTTGGTAATTTGTTATAAACTTTTATGGGCGTAAGTCTAAGACATGTTTCCGTTACTGTCAATCTGTGTGATGGAACTTCCAGCTGTTGCAAATTTCTAGTGTTATAATTTGTATTTCTGTTGACTCTGGAAACTTGTTATATCTGATTTAACATATTGCAATAGCTCATAGGTGTATGTACTTATGAGTGTTAAGATTCTGAGACTTAAAAATGGTCCAACAACTAGTTCTTCTTACTCCCGCAATATACCTGATAGCCCTTTCGTGAATTGTAAATATCCTGTTGCAGTCGCTAGATGCTTCCGATGCCACAATTCCATATGAGGTAATAGAGTGAAAATATGCATGATAGTAGATCAATAGTTAAGGTCTACTCAACTGCAGCACAGTTGCTGAATGCAAAAGAATAATGGAGCAATTTTTCCACAAATCATATTTTTGCCCAAAAATGTTATCTCTTTGTGTTGTTGAATTGAACCATATACAGATTTCACTATAAAGGGTCGTTTTATTCCACCTTGTTTACTTTAATCCCCATAGAACCATTAAGATCCCTGTCATTGCAGAATAAACGAGCTTGCCCATGTAAGTTGCCTTGTCTGTGGGTTTTCATTTTTCCATGAACAATAAAATATATATTGTAATAACATGTAACAATGTATTTAATGTAGTTTACCTACTGATGATGATAACTTAGTTATCGAAATGCTCATATAAGTGAGTAAGTGTGGTGAAGGGGTTATTTGTACAATTTTTGATTGTGTGACACCATAGCGTCTAGCCAGTCTTCATCAATATTTGCCTTCATTTTAGGAACACCATGAAAAGTCTTCTGTCTCTGAGAGGATTATTTTAATGTAACTCCAAAGGGATTAAACAAATGGAGATTACTTCAGGGAAATTACTCTTTATGGAAAGTGTGGATTTGGAGAAAATCCATTGATTTCTGGATTTCCATTTCATAAAAAATTACTTTGACAATTAAAAAAATTGTTAGATGTAAAAATCACAAAGATGCAATTCTATCAATAATAATATTTATTTCTTTGGTTGAAAAGTAAATTAAACTTTCAATGCACAATAAACAAAGAAAAGGTCAGGTTCATGTTGAGAATAAAGTTCAAGAATATAAATATAAATTAATAAATAAGAAGTACACATATATAAGTTAAAATTATATCCTAAACAGAACATGTCAATATAAAAAGATAGTTATTCTTAAATTTAAAATATTCATCACCAGAAGCCATGGTAAATCAAACAGGGCATGTAGGAGTGAACTGTCAACTAAGTTTGTTGAATCATAATAGTATTTTAGGAAGTAGAAAGAAAAAAATTAGATTAGAATATAAGAGTACTTTTTCCTATTTACAATTTTTCACAGGGCCAAGGAGACCTTTCAACTTTGTTGGAATATTGGACGATGTTGAAGTAGATGAAATATACTCTCTCATAGAGAAAACAGAGGCTTCCCCCAATAACTATACAATTTTTTTCGGACATTTTCCAACTTCCTGCATTCTGACCCCGGGGTCGGAAAATGTTAGGGATATGATTGGAAAGCACAAAAAAGGATTAGTCTATGTTTGTGGACATCTGCATAAGTTAGGTGGACTTGTTCCCAAAATGTATACTTTGCAAAAAGCTGGTTTCCTGGAATTGGAGTTAGGGGATTGGAAAGATAACAGAGTGTGAGTATATGTTGATTTCATCTAATGAAAACAAAAAGTCTGCATTGTGATTCATACTGTGCCAAGAATCAGCTCTTTTTCAAGACATATGGTGTAACCATTACAAAAAACTATGAATGGAATTACATTGAACCAGTGGAGCCTAACTGAGATATATCATGTTTTTCTTTCTATTTGATATCTTTCATTTATATCCATACTACTGTCATTACATTCCGTAATTCCAGGTCGGATGTACTCGAGATATTGAATGATAACATTGTTTGATCTACATTGTATTGTATTATTGCAAGGTTCAAGCATTTTAGAAAATGGGGAAATTCTCACTGATAAATCTAAGTTCACTTTTGTCTTACATCAGAATAAAGAGATTATCGTGAAGTAAAAAAAATCCATTTTTAGAGAACAAAAGGGAATGTGGAATGAAACAAAAAGACTGGAATATTTTTATATATACCTTTCATATCCACATACCCTTCTTTAATAATAAAAACAACCAAAAGTATATGTGAATCTCCCTTTTAATCAAAATTGTATATAGACAAGGAACCTTTTGTTTATTGCCCTGGCTTTATAAAAGGTCGAAATGTCGGCAAAGATAACTTGTGCTTTCTGTTATTTTGACCTTCTCAACCAACTGAAAATTAACTATAATCAGGGATGTCACAAAATATTATATCTTTTCATATATACCTAATTCAACTGAGTTTTAATTAAATTAGATATTTTCCATCTGGATAAAAATTCAAGACAATAGGACATTATTTTATTAAAAATTTCACTTTGCATTCCACCTCTTTAGGGGTTGAATTTCTACGAACACTGAAACACGTATTTCTTTATTTGTAAGAAAGACCTCAAATCTCAATTTTTATGACCCCAACTTAAAAACTAACGGAACCCTCATACAAACTTCCAAGAATACACTGTCAAAATTTCAGCTCTTTATATCCAGCGGTTTGGTCTGGGCGTTAGGACATGTAATTATATATGTATAGATATATATTCCAGAAAAACTACCACACTACTTCAATGATATTACAACTTTTATTTTATTTTCTTTATGTTCTGAGATATTTCGTAAAATTGACTGAATAGTGTAAAGGATATACAGAGCATATTTTTTAAACTATAAAAATAATGTGGGTCCTTTTGCGTAAGATTTTTTGGCATAAATTTTATTCATACTATGAAATAATTAATTTGCTCAATTCAAGAGAATTTCAGGGGAAATAGTAATCATTGAATTTTCTATATAGTCAAATTGAAAATCCCAAGCAAAAAAATATTTATAGAAATAATAAATTATTATTATAAGAGAAACATTAAAAATCACATTTTTTTTCATATCTATAAACACTATTAATGTTCCAAGTACAATTGGTTAGCCAATCTCAGTAAATTTGGATAAGAAAGAACAATTTCCTGATTCAACATTTATTACGGTGGGAGTTTATTCACCTGTTTTTCTCTTAATGAGTCATTTCTTTGAAACTTCTGTGGTTTTATTTTGTTCATTGAATGGAATAAAAATGTCATTGAAAATAGAAAAAGAGGAAAAATAAAAAAGCCCAGAGTATTGGAAGAAACTGAAAATCACAAAAATCATGGCATTAACTGATGCCTCATTCAACTTTTCTTCGGGACATAAAGGTATCAGGGTAAAGACACACAGCAACATTTAGTTTCAGGCCGGGTGGGTGCTATGTACTACTACATGCTTCAATGTTAACATTATGGCAAATAAAAATGCCCGATTCCAAGAGTACATCCCTGTTTGCGAATTGGGAAAATTTCAATATACAAAAAGTTACATCCATTTTTGTGTTGAATTGCATTATTTTAGCAAATAATCATTTATTATCAGAAATGAATCATCGAGACAACTAAATATTTTTGTAGCATTGTGAGTTTTAGAAAAAAAAAAGAAACACTTGGACAAATGCGGTCCAAATTGTCATATTTTTTGTCTAGGCAGACCGGGTGTCATCCATGTGTACCTCTTTTTTTTTAAATCAGCTGTCTAAATTGGTTTTTTGCTCAAATTCAACGGTATTGATATTTTAATTGACAAAATCAGTACTTAAAAAATCCGGTCACAACAGAACCTTTTTTTCTCGCTGGTACTGAGGCTTAACGTGTTAATTTCATGCCAGAAGTGACTTCAATCTATCAAAACTGTGCTTTATTGTCCAAGAATTGTAAAAACATCAATAACAGGTTGAAATATCCACTGTCATTAAAAAAAGTGTACCTAAATATAAAAATGTCATCGGAGGTCGTAATTAGACGAACCAACTGGGTGGAGTTTTTAGTGGGTAACATGGAAGTACAGAGGCTGCGTAGGCCCCAGAACTCAGTGACTCCCACACTGGGGAGGAGTCCATAAATAATTTTATCCATCCCCCAAAAAAAAAAAGTTGAGAGGTGTCAAGGGACACCCGGATGGAACGAAGTTCCTTTCGATTAATTAGTGAAGGAATTGTAATAAAATTTAATTTTTTTAAGTTATAATAATATTTTTTTTATTATTAACACGTTGAGTGCCGTATGTATCCAACATGGATACACGAGATACGGTGTTTAAATGGCCGTGTGTATCCGTGGCTGATACACAACTATTTCTGTTATTTCAGCCGCATGTATCGACGTTGGCTGCATGCCTTGCGTATATCTCTATGGGGGCTTTCGCACCACGGCCTGGCATACCCAAAAGCATATTTGGCATGTATATTTTAAATTTGGCCTGTGTATTATATTTGAGGCCCTACACGTGAAAAATGGATTTGGCCTGATATACCCAATTTTCCGCTTCCACGGTGGCACTCAACGTGTTAACAAATATAATGTAATATAAACTTAATCAGTAGGCTCAATTTTAGTACATACACATTGATATTGTTATATTAAAATATAATTTGCTTTTAAATTTATTAAAGTTATGACGAAAAATTAAAAAGGAACTTGCAAAAATAAAACATTTATTATTCTGTATAAAAACTTACCTAACTCCATCAGCAATATCCGGAACTTGTGCAGAAACACTGTCAGGATTCATTATTGATATTATTTTTTATTATTTATTATGTACAAAAAACCTGTATACACTCAACAAAAATAATCGTCGCGACACCACACTGTTCAATGCGAAATAGAAAGACGAAACGAAAATAACTGGCTTGCTTTCTATGAGAGAGAGAGAGACAGACAGAGAAACACGCGCACGCCGCACGGCTTACAACTACAGCAATAAGTGTCGTTACAACTTTTGGTCTTAATTTATTCCGTCTAGCCCCCTTTCGCAACGCGCGATAAGGAACTTCGTTCCAATTATAAAAAATATAACATGGTACTGCATTATTCTTTAGTTTTTGAAAGGATGCAGAGAAGTGATATTTGATAATGATTTGAAGGATCGTCAGTTTCACCCACTTTGTTAATTGTTAATTATAATGGCTTCTGGAATGACCCTTACTCGAATTATTTATACACTAGAATGTTCAAGACACTGTCTGGTAAATTTACTTCAAATATGTTGATAAAAATTTCATCTACAACCGCAGATTTCTTGTTCTTTATCTCCTTAAGAATTTCTTTCAGTACATAGAAATCAGTTGGCCCCATAAAACAGTTTATAGGTATTTGATTTTGGAGGTGCTCCAAAGGACCAGTTCGACTATCTAAACATGATATAAATGTATTGGCAACTGAGTTCGTTGAACGTGTCTGGATCAATGTCAATAGGTGATGATAATGAATTGATTTTTAAGTCATTGACTAGTTGCCAAAGCTCTCTTGAGTCATTGTGGGCGTTTTCAAATTTCAATTTGTAGAATTTTCTTCGGTGCATTTGATTACATTTCTATGGATTGTATTTGGTAAAATATGCTATAAAAGTCACTATTGGTATATTTTCTCCTTGCATGGATCTTAGATTTTTACATGAGATTCTGTTTCCGTTGGTTATCCATTGCTTTTTATGGGATTTTTTCATTAATCACACTAAAAAGCAATCATTGAAATTTCAATTAGTGTGGGATGATGTAAATGTATCGTTTGCTTCAAAATGCTTTCCCAATTGGTTATTTTATGTTCTTTAAAATTGTCATAATTTTCCAACGTTTTTATACAGAAAAAACTGCTTTGTGGTCTGAGAGACATGCAGCAATAACATGAGAATCATTGAAGTTTGAGCCAACACGGTCAAATTGTGCTAGATGAATTCGGAGGTATTCTAGTGATTTTTTTTACTTGCATAATAAAGTTGAATGAAACGACTATATTGAGGAAGATCAATGTATGTTATTAGAGAGATATTGCACTTACAAATAATCGCTGACTTTATTAAAAGTTCCGCAACTAAAGTATCCTCTTACGCGATTTCGAAAGGGTGTTATTGCAACAAACTTCTTCCAAGGTGCTTATGGTCAAGCTTTATTTTAACAAGTACATCAAATTATGTGAAACAACTTTTTTCCCTTTTTCTTCAGTCATTGTTTCATCAGAAAAATAAACTTATGAAAAGAATCACACTATTGTTCATTAGTTGGAAGCATAAGTGACACTTGGGCGAATTAATTCTTCACAATATTGTTGGGGTAGAAAATATACCACCACCAAATGAACCTGCTTTATTTGATTTTGAAAATATATAGACGAGCAGTGCTTAACAAACTTTAGATTTTCAACTGGCGACAGATATATGACAGAAAAAAAAACAAATCTGTCAAAATAAAGGAACTTTTAATAAAAGGTTCTTGGGTTTTATTTAAATAAAGTAAGGGATGCCTGTATTTTAGATTGAGGATATCCTCAAAGTCGGACACAATGCGCATACGTGTATGTCAAATTAAAAGAAACTTTATTGAAAGAACTATAGAACGGACGTTGCAATAACTCTGTATTGTTTTTATTTTATTTGTATAATTTATTTGAATTTTTTTGTCATATTTTAGTGAAACATTTTTGAGAAAATTATTATATATTGATAAAAAGAACTAAATATTGGTCCTTTGAACTGTTTCTAACCTGCAAGGTATAATCTTACCTTGAATATTAACAAGATGTTATGGTAAAACTGTTACTGTGTGAGCCTGTGATCTTGCAGAAATGCATATCTCTAGCGAAAAAAGCTTCTGCAGTCGTTGTTTATGACAAAAGGTTTGGTGAAGTCACAGAGTAAGTATTTTCAAGTCACAAAATTATGTTGATATCGTATCCGAATGCTTAATATATTTGTGGTTTCTTATCCAAATTTGATGATTGGGTGCTGCAGTTTCCATATTTCAATAAAACTAAGCAAATTCAAGTGTAGTTCAAAAATGTAGTGGTTACAGACAAAGAAATAATGTAAAAAGCAGATTTTTCATTTTGAGCATACACTAAAAACCTTCTATTCGAAATGTTTTTTGAGATTGTTAATTCTGCAGTATATAAGTTTAGGATTTTCAAAGAAGACTCGAAAAAGTCTAATAACTATCGAGGTACTGTGGAAAACCCTTTTTTAAATTTGACCGTGGCACCAAAACTTCACATGTTTTTTCCACAGTGGTTTCTCTCAGACATCCCTGCTATATTTGCAATATTTAACATCACAGTATATCATACATCATGTCCAATATCGATTTTTTTTATAGGTATCGATTATTGGCAATTGATCACGGACTCTTATCATTCACCGATATTGAACATAGAGAATGGCCTGTTACACTCATAACGAACCCTAAACATGCTCTCTTTGTGAACCCTTCGAAGGAGAATTTGGATATCATGAGAAATTCCACACATGTGAGGTATCTTAATAGTTATTTGGAAATTTTGTAATTTGAAATATTATTGTTTTTATATAATATTGAGGAGGTTTGTTGGGATTTGGATCAATTTTGTTGAAAAAAAACTATTGTTTGCTTGCCAACGTTTCGAATTTTATTAAATTCATCTTCAGGGCTCTGTAACAATGAGTTTTTGTAAGTTGAAGAGGTTGGCAATAGTAAAAATAAAGAAACATTTGACCACAAGAATTGGAACATTTCACAGTAAAATAGATTATTAAAAAATAACTAATAAAAAACCTTTTTAAAGACAAGCTTATATTTAAGGCGTGTACTAAAACGTATGAAATAAGTTCAAGTTTATTTTTTGTTGAATTATTTGGTTTTAAAACCTTGTCGCGTGAAGTGTTCATAAAAGTAGGTACCAATCAATTGTTGAAGTATTAATTTTATTACAATTCACGCGACAAGACTTTTTTAAACCAAATAACTGAACAAAAAATAATTAAATCATTGTCAGCGATGACTTGAACTTATTTCATACGTTTTAGTACACGGCTTAGATAAAAGCTTATCTTTAAAAAGGTTTTTTATTAGTTATTTTATTTTTTACTTTTTAGTTAGTTTGCCTTAATGTGTTCATTTCTAATAGAGCATCGTTATTACAAGGTCTCTTCCCTGTAAGTTTTGAGCTGGAAGAAATCATGATATCCAACCCCAAATACTCCAACACATGAATTTTGAATAGAAACTGACCATAATTACAAAACTCGTCCGCCATTCTGAAGTCGCCAACTTGAATTTATAGATTTTGACAAAAAAATCATAATCCCCGAACCTGAAAACCCCACATACCAATTTTGAATAAAATATGACCATAATCAGAAAACTCGTCCTCCATCGTGAATTTATAATTTTTTACAAAAAATTCAAAATCTTCGACTGCGAGAACCTACGCATACCAATTTTGAATCGAATCAGACTATAATCTCAAAACTCGTCCGCCATCTTGAATTTATGAATTCTGACAAAAAGTCATGATCTCCGACCCCAAAAATCCGCAAATACCAATTTTGATTCGAATCGGACCACAATCACAAAACTCGTCCGCCATCTTGAATTTCCAAATTTTGACAAAAAATTCATAATCTCCGACCCCGAAAACCCCCACATACCAATTTCAATTGAAATCGGACCATAATTACAAATCTCGTCCGCCATCTTGGAGTCGCTATTTTGATTTTTTTTCCTAACAAAAATTCCATAATGCATTGTTACCGGAATTATGTATACCTGCCAAATTTCAAATCAATCGAACGACTACAGGTCGGTCAAAATTCACTTGCAAGATTTGAACCTAACAAACTAACAAGTGAAACTAAATAAAAGCTTTTAAAATGGAAAGACTCACCAAAAATTAGTTTTTCCGAGTAGGATGTAAATAAAAATAATACATAAACAGACATTCTAGATACAAACGAAAATCACTTTCACGGGACAACAGGTTTAACATCTAGTACGTGACAAACGAATACTGAGATAAAATTAAAAAAATATCCGTGCACCATATAGTTATTATATCAATGGGGAAAAACAATTATGGTAAAAAACGATAATAAATCATTTAGGAATTTGATTTATCAAGTTGAAATAGGACGTGTTCAATCTTTTTATGTCTCTCCTGGTATTGACGCTGTCTTGGTCAAGACCAGGATAGGAAAATTCCAACAAACCTCCTCAATATTATGTTTATATCACTAAACTTACTAAAAAAAAAATTGTTTTCTATTCAGAATTCTTGCCTTCTCCCTATCCAGAATCGATTTTGTAAAAATCAAAATTAATGATGGTAATTGGATCAACTGTAAAAAGGTCAGAGGACCTTTGTTTGTTGCTCCGTGGGAACCACAGAATTATTTAGATGGTATACATAAGATGGAGGTGAGATTATTTCGCAAAAATATAAAAGAATATTTCAATTCCTCAAAATTAGTATAGAATTTGTTTATCAACCTACTATTGTTGAAAAAAAGTACTGAATAATGGCATTATTTTAATTAATTTTTTGAGAAAAAGTGGAATTGACAAGTATTAATAATAGAGAGCTGCAATAACAAAAAATGACCTGTATTACAGGAAGTCTTGCGTTATGAGAAACATGTTCTTTGAGACCCCCCGGTACGTGTCTTTTGTCAGACACGTTCTACTCTGCAAATTATGGCCAATGTCCGAATCACCTGTAGTGAAGGACATCTTGAAATTTGCAAAATTGATAGTCCAAGTTGCCAGGAATCAGGTGGTATATCTTTGACGAAAAGTGGTCGTAATAAAAATTTAGAACAAAAAAGGCGAAAAAAAAAATAGGCACCTGTGTTGAAGTAAACCAACCTGAAACCTTCTTCATCTTGTTCGTTGAGAGTCATAAAGTAGGAAAATCTATTCCCAAGGCGAAAACCTGGTCATAAAATTTTTATGGGTTAGATTGAAAAATCCAATATTGAGCAGTTTGTAGATTTGGTGGCCTATTTTTGCAAATTCTCGCATAATTTTTTTCCCATTCTTTCATCATCCAAGAATCAGAGAAAACCAAATGGAAGACATTTTCACACCCTAGAAAATTATTGGCAAACCTCAAAAAAAAACTCCTCAAGAATTTGCAAGTAGAAAAAAATTACTTATTTGACATACAACATACTTTCTAAAAGTTACATTTGAGTTAATTTGATGTCTGAGTACCTAGATAATTCACCAGCCCAGATTCCCCGCTCCCCCCCTCCTGGGATTGGGGCTTCAGTAACCCTTAAACAGGAAAAAGGGCTTATTTGAAGTATGCCAACCCCACTTCCCCCCTTCCAAAACTCCTCCGCAGGAAAGGCGATCAAATAAAATTGCGAAAAATAATAAATTTCCTTTCTACAATACTACTTTGAAAATTTATATATATACAGGGTGGGGCACCCCATACGACACGGTCCCTGTAAACCAAACCAATAATTTTTTCGGGAGTTTCTCCATTTCATAATATGTATATTGATTAAGGCTGCAAAAGGAAATTATTTTGGAGTCCACAGGGTGGCTCAAAAAAAGTGTGACATGAAAGTTGTGGTTTTTAAAATGGAACACACTGTATTTTGTTACACTTTTGAATAGGTTAGGAAAAAATAATATGATTACATATAAGGTACCTAACTATAACTGTTCTCGAGTTATTGATTTTTTTATGAAAATGCTAGGTACAATTGAAAACTAAATAACATCGAAATGTATAGAAATCATCCCTTCAAATTCTGACCAAGCATAAAAGAGGTTTTGGGCTATTGATTTCGATAAAACCCGTTTCTCAATATTATACAGAATGTTCAAAAATCATTGTAACTTTTTTATAATTTCGGACAAAGATAATTTTTTATTTAAAATAGAACACCCTGTATTCTTTTGGTCTGAACAATATAAAATTCAATTATCTTTCATTTCATATTGGGATTCCCTATACCTAACCTAAATAGTTTTTCAGATATTGGCTTTTTCAAATAGTAGTTCTTATTTCAATGCATTCTTTGATTCAAGATAGCTTTGAAACGACATTTATTTGATTTGCTCACAGAATTCTCATTGACAGTTGTTATATTTCACTTCATCGAAAATATTTACTGTTCACTAAAATGAAGTTATCATTTACATTCATATTCTGACAGTAGTTCATTAAACAGACTATGCAACTTTTTTTTATTATTCAACTGAAACAACAAAATATGAAAAACAAATGTATTTAATTCAAAGTAGGTGCTCGAAATGACGACCATCCTGTTGAATACAAAGAGCCACTCTCTCTATGAAAGACTTCTTAACATTTAATAACATTTGAGGCGTCACTCTTCGAAAAGCAGCCCTTATTCTCTCCTTCATATTTTCCAGTGTGGTTGGAGGAGTGTCGTAAACCTCATTCTTCAAGTATCCCCATAGGAAAAAATCGAGGCAAGTCAAATCTGGTGATATCGCTGGCCAATTTTATGGTCCTCCCCTACCAATCCATTTATTCGGAAACCACATATTCAAAAACTGTCTGACACTGAATTTGAAATGTGCCGGAGCTCCATCCAATTGTAACCACATCCGTTGTCTGATATTTAGCGGCACATTCTCCAAAAGCTCAGACAGATCATCTCGCAATTTTTTTTTTACATTTTTGACCATTTAAGTTTTCATAAAAAAAGTAGTCCTATAACTTGTGTACCTATAATTCCTCCCCACACGTTAACAGACCATCTATCCAAAAAATTTTCATCCTCACTAAACTTGTCCAGAACCCATAGACAAAACTCGATTCGTCGATGGAAGTCTATTTCATATAATTCCTGGTGCATCTGAATACGGTACGGGTGAAATTTGTATTTTTTTATCACCTTAGAAAAGCTCCGTCTGCTTATCCCTGTATCTTTCTCGATCTTATGTTGACTCGTATGAGGGTTTTCTATGATTGATCCCATAATAAGAAATTCATTTTCCTCATTTCCAATAATAGGTTTTGGTCTATTTGCCTTTTCATAAGCTACACTTCTAGTCCTACGAAATTGATGTAGCAATCGTATGAAAACCAACTTGTTTGGATCATTCCGGTCTGGATATTTTTGGGCATACACCCTCGACGCCAAAACGCAATTCTCTAAACACTCACCAATCGCTAAAATAATATCTATCTGCTCTTGAATGGGATAAGTTTTCATTTTCGGTTTTTGTTTTGAATAACGTAAAACACAATAACTGTCAATAAGAATTCTTTCAACAAGTTGAATAAATGTCATTTCTAAGCTATCTTGATTCAAAGAATGCATTGAAATAAGAACTACTATTTGAAAAAGCCAATATCTGAAAAACTATTTAGGTTAGGTATAGGGAACCCCAATATGAAATGAAAGATAATTGAATTTTATATTGTTCAGACCAAAAAAATACAGGGTGTTCTATTTGAAATAACAAAACTATCTTTGTCCAAAATTATAAAAAAGTGACAATGATTTTTATGCTTGGTCAGAATTCGAAGGGATGATTTCTATACATTTCGATGTTATTTAGTTTCCAATTGTACCTAGCATTTTCATAAAAAAATCAATAACTCGAGAACGGTTATAGTTAGGTATATAGTACCTTATATGAAATCATATTATTTTTTCCTGTCCTATTCAAAAGTGTAACGAAATACAGGATGTTACATTTAAAAAAACACAACTTTGATATGTCACACTTTTTTGAGCCACCCTGTAGACTCCAAAATAATTTCCTTTTGCAGCCTTAATCAATATACATATAATGAAATGGAGACATTCCCGAAAAAATTAATGGTTTGGTTTACAGGGACCGTGTCGTATGGGGTGCCCCACCCTGTATATATATATACATATATATATATATATATATAAATATATATATATATGAATATATATATATATACATATATATATATATATACAATACTATTTTGAAAATTTATTTTCAAAATAGTATTGTAGAAAGGAAATTCATTATTTTTCACAATTTAATTTGATAGCCTTCCCTGTGTAGGAGTTTTGGAGGAGAGTGGAGATGGCACCACCTTGGTAGATGAGTTTTCCAGATATAAAGACATGGAAACACTAAAACCGACAGGTAAGCTGCCGTAGTTCAAATAAGCCCTTTTTCCTGTTACCAAAGCTCCAAGCCCATGGGGGGCAAAATCTGGGCTACGAATCATCTAGGTACTCAGACATAAAATTAACTCAAAAGTTACTCTTAGAAAGAATGTTGTGTGTCAAAAAAATCAATTTTTTTTCTATTTTGAAAATTCGTGTTTTCCAAATTTTTTGAGGTTTGCCAATAATTTTGCAGGGGGTGAAAACACTTCGGATTTAGTTTTCTCTGTTCCTTGAATATCTAAGTATTGGAAAAAAATTATGCAAGACGTTTTCCTTCATAATTTGGAAAAATAGGCGACCAAATCTACAAACTGGATTGGATTGGATTTTTCAATTTAACCCACATTTCTATTACTAGGTTTTTGTCTTGATTTTCCTACTCTATGACTCTCAAAGAACAAGATGAAAAAGGTTTCAGGTTTACTTCAACACACGTGCCTAAAAATTCGTTTTTTTTGCTCCAAATTTTGATTACAACCACATTACGCCAAAAAAGATATACCACCTGATTCCTGGCGACTTGGACTATCAATTTTGCAAATTGCAAGACGTCCTACACGACAGGTGAATGCGAACTGTATCTCCATTGGTCATGATTTGCAAAGTAGAACGTGTTCAGACAAATGACACGTACCAGGGAGTTGGTGGAGGCTCAAAGAACATGTTATCATAATGCAATTCAGTTCGTTTTTTGTTATTACAGCTCTCTAACTATAATGTTCTACTTTTTTCAATTTGTTTTGTGAAGTAATGAATGTATTACAATAATGTATAGACAGTAAAATTATTGTTTCATCATTCAAATTGTGGAAATAATGAATTTTGGAGGTATCATGAAAAGCTGCAATATTTAGTTTTTTGTTTCTGGTAGTCATATGGGTATTGACTATGTGCAGTTTATTATTATTTTGTAGGTGTATGTCAAAGATATAGATGGTCGAACAAAGTCAATTACCCAGCCATTTGCCTTGGATGGCAGCAGACTGTCATTTGGCATAATGTCAAAAATAGCTCTGATGACAAATGCTAGTATTCTAGTAAGTTTTTGTTGAGATACATTTTCCAGATTTCCACAATGTAAATGCTTTTTTTTGCAGTTCAAGATATTATTTTTTCTAATGGTTGGCCTAACCGTCCTCCCGCTTCTTTTGATGAGATATATCCATGGCCTAGTAGCAGGTTGGTGTTTATCAGTATTATTACAATCTTTCATTTTGTCACGCCTTTCTGTATCTAACACGAGTCAAATCTCGCAATTGAAATTTGACTCACTTCCACTTATCTAATTGACTTGAAAGGGTGCCCACCAATTTTGGAAAAAAAAATGCCTAACATCAGCAATTTTGGAAAATGGAATTGTCTGACTCTTTCAGGGCTGACGCTTAGCTTTTCTCTGATCAATAAACAACATAATGTGAATGTCTTTCGATGAAATAAAAACGTTACGTGAAATCATGTCCCAAAGGATGATCTCTATGTACATAAAATACATGTTGGAGAGCAGTTTCGAATCTGGGAGCACATATTTGACTTCCTCAAGATACTCAATTTTTATGGGTTTAAATCAACATTAAAGAGTGAAATTTATACCAGAATGTAGCTAGAAAAGTTTGCTTTTCAGTAGTAATTGGAATCAAAAAGAGTTTAATTTGGTGGCAGTTCCATTCAAACCTTTCCCATAATCAATTGAAAAATATTGTTACCATAATAAGTATAGTACGCCCCGTGTACGGAAGATACCGTTGACTTGGATTCCCAATCTCACCGTCGCTGATAACAAGAAAACAGTCGAGAAGTATCAAGACAAAGCCAGCAACCTCAAGAAAGGACGATGAACCTATATAAGAATAAGCCTAACCGGCTAGAGAGCAGCTTATTTATTGATGTTTATCGTGTGATCAGTTGGAAAATAGTACAGTGTAAAGAGCGTATTTTTTACTGTGTCAAAGTGCATTATTACGTTGTGTTTTCAAAGTGTAATAAACTGAATAAAGTGTTAGTTAACATGTAAAGTGCCAAGCGGATTTAACTGGTCTTGCTAACTTATGGAATTCTCTGGCCCAGCAGTACCACAAAGGTCTCGCGATGTCAAAAATTAAATTTGGCTGAGCGATACCAATGAAGTGCGTTATATCAGTGTAGTTGTTATGGGATATTAAAATAGTGAAGTGTTGGTAAATATACTTGGCCTGTGTAGAAGCTATACCATTGTGGTCTCGCCTGGCCATATTTGTGGGACGTTGTTGATTGAAACAAAAACTGTTATTGGAAAATAAAAATTTAAGGGCCTCATAGATTCGATTTTTTATTCTCTATGGCACTTTAAGTGTTAAATTAACATCAGTGTAGTGATTCTGGAATCTGCTTCCGATGTAGGGCTTCCTACATTTACAGAGAATGCAAAACTGAACTTTAGTTTTAGAAAATAATAGGTAATCTGCTTTTGAATTTTTCATTGTTATATTAAAACAAATCAACTTACATGAAACAAACAAAAAACTAACTTATAACAACAAAAATATTGCATTTAAATTAAAGCTTGGTATTATCTTTGAAAAATTCAATAAATAAATTTGGGCGAGATTAACAAACCTGTCTTTTTTAAATAATAAAGCTATGCAAGAAAATTTTCTTTTTCAACCTGTGTCTCAAACAGAAAGCATTTCTAAAACTAACATTTATGGGAGTCTTCTGTTCTGAAATCACTTGAATCAGTACATGGACTCTCACTCTCCCTGTATATAAATTGTAAATAGTTTGCCTGGTGTTTCTCCAATAAGTAGGTCATTTATTTTCAATAATGCGCATATTATTACAAGCTTTTATTTAGTGTCACCTGTCCCGATGTTTGTCATCAAATCTTGCAATTTAAATTTGACCCACTTCTAGTTGTTCGATTAATGTGAAATTTGGCAGGTGTTCATAGTTCCCGTGACAATGCATTATGCGTTTGTTAGAGAAAAAAAACAAAATGGCGGCTCCAAGATGGCGGACGAGATTTGTGTTATGGTCTGATTGGATTCAAAATTGGTATGTGGGGGTTTTCAGGGTTGAAGATTATGAATTTTCTGACAAAGTTCATAAAATCAGAATGGCGACTTCAAGATGTCAGACGATTTCTGTGATTATGGTCCTATTCTATTCAAAATTGGAATATGGGGGTTTTCGGGGTCGGGGATTATGAATTTTTCGTCAAAATTCATAAATTCAAGATGGCGGCTCCAAGATGGCGAACGAGTTTTGTAATTATGGTCCGATTCGATTCAAAATTGGTATGTGGGTGTTAGGGGTACTTACTAAAATACAAATACTTCATATCTCAAATAACTTTGCAATTTGACTTTGTATACATATATTCCGATAATTGATGTCTTTTCTAGATCCCTTGTTCTTGTATACTGGTATAGATTTAGATATTTTCAAACTGTTCGGATACTCTCCTTCGATGAAAGATATATTCACAAGGTATGATAGCGGTATGCTAACAATATTAGCTACTGCGTGAAAAATTCGACCTCCGATTTCATCAAAACCTGCGGAAGGTTTGGAGGATATTCTTTGAATCAAAGTAATTATTTCTGTAGGCGTTGTAGGATATAGAAATAGTGTTTTTTGTTTGTAATCAGTGAGTTTTAGGCCTACAAATTAATGAAATGATCACTGAAAGCATTGGGCAATATTTAATGGATCAGATGCAATATTACCATTTTCTAGAGAGAGTTGATTTGGTATTTTCTTGTTTATATTATTTTTCCCCCTCCTTTCCCCAATGATTTTCCAGGACTCTTTAGATATATTATTAGCCCGGATTATTCTCTTGTCATTGTAAGTTATTTTGGTTTGTTTTAGTTTTTCATTGTATATCTTTTTGAAACTTTTGTATCTTTCTTTTATGATTTCATTACTTGTTGACTTGCAGTTCACATAATGTGTCATGCATCTGCTTCAGTTCATGTGTGTACCAAACGTCTTTCTTGTCACTTTTTACTCTTTTCTTTTTGAAAGGAAAAGCATTGGCAAAATGGTATATGAAAGTATTATAGAAAGCATCAAATTTGTCATTCAACTCATTTGCCATGTATAGCTCCGTCCACTCTTCATTCTTCAAAAAATGTATGAAAGTTAGGATATTATTTTCACAGAAATCTCTTTGGAGAGTTGTATTCGATTTACTAATTCTATCCAGTTTTGTTTCCAAATAACAAACTTGAAACGTATGATCGGATAGGGGTGTATCTTTTATATGTGCATGTTTTGCTGTTAAATTTGTATACATGATGTCTATAAGAGTACTTGAGGAATTTGTTATACGAGTAGGTTCTATCACAAGATTACTCATATCAAATTCAAGAAAAATATTCGAAAATTTCCTATATTAGAATATAGTAATAGATTTATATTTATGTCTCCACATATAACATAGTAGCAGTCTGTTTTATAAATTTCAGTAAGTAGTTCATATAATAATTCAAAAAAGACATCAATATCCCCTTGAGGAGAGCGGTAAATACTGATAACATATAATTCAGTATGCATGGTTGGTAATTCTAAAACAGCAACAGTTGCTTCAAAGACCTTTTCAAGCACAAGCACAAAATAAAATAATTAATAAAAAAAAACTTTTTAAAAACAACCTTTTATTCAAATACCCTAAAAAGTAAAAAATAATTGCTTTGGATGTGTGACGTAGGTTATTCCGTGAGTTATAGATTCAAAAGCTTGTCGCATCTGTATTCTAACTCGTCACATCAAACTAATTTTACTTTTAGGATTTGAATAAAACTTGTTTTAAAAGGTTTTATTAATATTTTTTAAGTTTGCATTGGAAAAATCTGTTTACATATCTGGTATCAAAAATGGGGGGGGTAGTAGTTTTTATACCCCAAATTGTATGTGTGTGTTTAAATTGTTGGCTTAATATTATGCTAATATTGAGCTTACCTATTACACAAAAATATAAACTAAAGTTAAATTTGTTGGAAAATATATCCTATTTTTAGGAGGGAGAATTGTCAAACCAAGAGTGAGGAAATCCTGTTGCTTCAGTTGGCTGAAAAAGATATGGATATTGTCTACAGTCGATAGAATTTTTTGGCCAATTGTTCTCTATCCCATCTATTTAACGTTCGGACCTTGGTCCATTGGTTATATTATAGAAGACCACGTTGGTGCCATATTCGCTTGGGGCATATTTGTAAATGGGGCGTTTTTGCCAGGAGCATTTACATATGTCTATGGATTCATACAGGTAAGAAATGTGCAGCTCATTCTCGTCAAACTGATAAAATGAAACCAACATTTTTCATTTCAGCTCTTCACATTTCAAGTGCCAATAACGCTAATAATGGCAACAGCAGTCAACTCCAGGTTGGTACTTTTTATATCATCTGATTTTCAGCCAAAAATAATTATACCCATGCATTGGAATATATTTTTATTTTACCTAGTAAGTTCTAAAGGTGTATTATGTATTTCCATATTTTAGGTATATATCATAGAAATTATCTCAACATGAAAATTGAACCTTTCAATGAATGCATTATCTCTGTAGTCGATAGTGATCGTCATGTTCATAAGAATGTATAAAAAAAAACAGCGTATTGGCTTTCAGATAATCTTCTAGTTTAGAAAAATGAAAGGAAGGATCTTAGGCAGTCACTTTCAGTAACCAAATATGAGAGAACTGCTTACATCAATCATATATTTAAAATGAAAGACTAGCAAACTTTTTGGAAAAATTGAGGAATTTTTACTCAAATCACAAAAATTCAATTCTCTAACATTATCTACTTATCTATCTGATTTAACATGAATACCTCACAAGAGGTTATCTTGACGATGGAAGATAGTGACTAAAGTTTATCTTTCAGTCGCAGATGATTCCACATCTGATTTTATGAACATCCTGTTTATATTTTCAACAAATCAATCTATCATACCCCATGACAGGTTTTAATGTCAGAAAACACTAATTTCAAAGTGTCTCTCCAAAAGAAACGATTCTAACTTTTTCCATCTCTGCAAAGTGAGATTGCTTCTTGAAAATGTGTTTCCCATTTCTTCCGGTCTTCCTGATGATCGTGAAAGCGTGAAATAGATTTTCGTCGACAAAAATGTATTGAAGACCTAGTGAATGCGATATCTCTCCTGCGTCAATTTTATGAATGATTTCTGGTGAGTACTCTCTTTTGGAAAACATTCTTCTTTGCCTCATTCATCTTTATGAGTTCTTAATTAAGACTGGAATAGAAAATCAAATAACTATCTGAATGAAAATGCAAATTATCAATTTCAGATTTTTTTCTTTTGAGTTAGGGCCTTTTCAGAATATCTATCAGATTTAGTTCAATGTCCAGCGTGGCTTTAGCCGGGGAAGTAGTTGTTTTCTGTTAGACATTCACGAAAAATAACTTCATTTTAATCGTGGATTTTTCAATTCATAGAAAAATATTTCTATCAATATTCAATTGAGAATGTTTCCCTGTTTAACAAACATATTATTTAAAATAGAACAAATATCTTTTTATGTAAAATGATAATTTGAAGGGTAATTTTGTGTTTAAATAGTCAAAGTTTACATCAGTGAAATATAATTGTCATTACTTTAATGAAATTGTGATTGATATGTAAAGAATTGGTCTTGTATTGCCAACACTGAAGATAAAGTACCACACATTCACAAGATCTACAATACACCAGTTATTTGATTGCCATTGTATTAGAATGCAATAGCAAGTTTAGAATTCGTCCAAAGGGAATCAACATTGAGATATATTTTGTTTTGTGTTTGTCACTTAGATTAATAGTTATCATTCTTGATTTTTTTTATTAAGAGTATAACTTTTGAAAATTAGTTTACAATCCGTATTTTTTATGTCGTACCACTATTGGCATCTTGAAAACGGTAGATGATTCAAAGTTGGTTAAACTAGAGAAAAGTTGCCTATTTTAGTAAACAATGAAACGATCTTTCCAAATCGAAAATATCCCGAACCGTTTTCAAAATATACGGGGAAAACCGAAATGGCCCGTTTTTTTTTCTTTGTGCTGGCGCCTCTATTTTTGGGAATATGAAAATGTGTTGAAGAAACTTTCTTCTCTGTTTCGAATTTGCTTGGATGTGCTGTGCTTTCTTTTTCAATACGTTTCGTTTTTCGGGGACCACCCTCAACTCATTTTTTTCGAATACGGACCTGTATTCTTTTTAATTAATTTAAGTAGTTCTTATCTCACCGAGTTCGGATATGTATCTTACCTGGTTTTTGTTTCTACATTTCTGCCTATAAATGCCATCATCAAGGTCCGAACAATGAAAATCCTCCCCTCCGGAATATCCTGATTTTATTTTTGTTCGAATTTGAAAGGGTATTTGACTTAAGTTGAGAGAATAAAATTGAAAATAAAATCTACCTTGAATCAATTCCCCAACTTCAAATCAAGATAAAATCCAATGTGATAAAAAGGAAAAAGCAGAGGAATAACAAGGGACAATGATTGATACATTTACTATATTTTTTTTGTCAAAGAGCCGAGAAACATTTTTTTTGTGTGGCTATTTTGAGGCAATATGCAATTTTTTTGCCTGTCTTTGAGTCCTATACGTATTGTAACGAACCTAGGCCGGACCTGTCGCCTCACGCGTTGCCATCGACAACGATGATGTCATCCCCGGAGATATTCGAGAACAATCCAGTCGCGCTGCCGCGGATAACAACGGTCAATATTGGAAACAACTGGAACATGCTGTTCGCCAACCGCCAGAATTGGAAACATCGAGAATTCTGTAACGAAGATAAATAGGCAGCCCTCAAGAGGGAGTGGTATTGAAAGATTTGCCTTTGAATGTCCTAAGGAAATATGAATATTTCCAACATGACGGAGCACCACCGCATCGCACACGAATTTGTAAAACATTTCTGGATAGGACCATGCTACGAAGATGGTTAGGAAACAACGGTCCTATTAAATGGCAACTGCTTTCACCTGACCTCACCCTTCTTGATTATTCGATATGGGGTTTCATCAAGGACAAAATGTTCAGTTCAACTTTTGAGAATGTGGAAGAGTTGAAAGCTTCAATAAGAGGAACATGCATGGCTATGACTCCCCGAATGCTTCAAAATTGCCACAAAGATACCATTCTTAGAGCGAAAATGTGTTTGAGGAATGGTCAATTTGAACACCTTATTAGACGTCTGTAGGGATGACTAAAAAAATGTGTACTTGAGATATGAATTGATGTTCTTTGTTATTTTTATAGTTTTTGTCTTAATTTTAAATAGTTTCAAGTTCAATGTGTAATTCAAAATGGAATATCGCCTTTTGCCTGCGAAGGCATGAGCAAAATCAGTAGAAATAAATTTTGAAATTTCCATTGTTTGGACCTTGATTTATTGGCAGAAATGTAGAAACAAAAACCAGGTAAGATACATATCTGAACTTGGTAAGATAAGAACTACTAAAATTCATTTAAAAAAATACAGGTCTGTATTCGAAAAAATTGAGTTGAGGGTGGCCCCCAGAAGAACGAAACGTATTGAAAATCAAAGCACAGCATATCAAAGCAAGTTTAAAACAGAGAAGAAAGTTTCTTGAACACATTTCCATATTCCTAAAAATAGAGGCCCCAGCGCAAAGAAAACAGGCCATTTCGGTTTTCCCGTATATTTTGAAAACAATTCGTGATATTTTCGATTTGGTAACATTGTTTTATTGTTCACTAAAATAGGCAACTTTTGTCTAATTTAACCAACTTCGTATCATTTACCGTTTTGGAGATGCCAATAGTGGTACAACATAAAAAATAGGGACTGAATTATTATTTCATCCAAAGTATGCATTTCTTTCACTTGGCCTTTGTCACAAAAATATAATTCTTGTCGTTGGGTGATGTCTTGTGTAACTAGATTATTTCTTTAGAGATGCCAATTGTATGAGCCTTGAGGTTCCGCAAAATTCAATGTTTATTTTCCATTTTAGGTTTCAAGATCTCAAAACAAAACCTCAAAAAAGGCCTTCCTTAAAAAACCGAATCTGTTTTCATTTACCGTTCTTAATAATTTTTTCAATGCAAGTGATCATGGCGTATATGTTTTGGTTAGCTTATGGTACAATGGCATTTTTTTTGGGGCCTCTAAGAACATGGTCTTTGGTCTTAGCAGTGGTATTGTATTACCAGTCTCTGCATCTATCTGAAAAGTGTTTGAGGTCAGTACTTTTTCATATATAACATAAAATTTAAAAAAGTTGAAATAAAAACTTTTTATTTTCCAGAAGAGCTTCAGAAATTTGGCATATGTCATCGGATGCTAGTGTTAATCAATCCATTTTGGCTCCATTAGAAAAAACTAATTGAGCTCGTTCAAATAATCTTCTGTGACTGAAATATAGTATTTATTTTTCCTACCCCTCCTTTGTGATGTTTAAGATGAAGATGTTCTTATTTTTTATTTGTAATATAACTGTTTTCAGTGTTTATTGTTCAATTCATTCCAACAATAGGAACGAAATATTGGAACTAAAATTAAATTTCTAGATTCAGAATAAATATAAAAAATGTTATATTTTAGTTCCCAATCTTTGTAAAAGATTACATAAAAATTATTTCCAGCAAGTTTTTAATCCGCAGTGAAAATTTCTAGAAAACTATTGTTTTCCTTAAGAATGCAAAGAAATAATAGCGGTACACCAAAATGGAGTAAAAGGCTGAGCCTATATTGGGTGCCAAAACGCTCTAGAATCATGATCAATGAAAAAGCTGAGGAGCTTGTAAAACAAGAATCTCCAGCTTCAATTTTTAACACATTTGCTATCTCGTCTGCTAAACCAGAAAATTCTCCAGATCCACCCGGGAAGAGTCTGTATATTGGATTGGTATCTGAGCAACCAAAATTATGACCTGACCATGCTCTAGATTACCATCGAATCCAGTCAAAGCTAAATAACAAAAAATAGAGTAATTTATTTGATAAAGCTCATTATAAAAATACATTATTTAAATCTCCTTTGGCACTTGCGGCAAACACATATTATAGTAAGAAGTTTTATTCCAAAAGTCCACGTTTTTCCATCCACACCAACCTTTACTCTGAATCACATGGAGATCTTCACTTCCTGTGTAATGGGGATCCAAAATGAGAAAACGTAAATTACCTGTTTGTTGGTTATAATCCACCCCTAATATTGTATGAGCGAGTACACCACCACCTAAAAAATTATTATTATGACTAATCACAAAACCACAACAAAATTGCTACGATTTATTGTTAATACGATAGAAGTCTTTCTAAAGTAAAATAAGGTGATATAGAATATAAGATTATCTAACTAACTGTTCGAAATATCTAGGAAATCTGATAAACCTAGTGATAAGGGGTATTTGAATCCCAAGAATTGAATTTTCAAAGGTCTCTGAAACTTATGAAAGGGTATTCAATACTGCAAAATGTCAAACTACACTATGCTCGTGAACCACAGTGCCAAACTTGAATACAGTAGACGATCTATCACTTGTATCTTACAAGCATTGGGTTGCATTCTGGAAAGTTCGTTTTTCAATTTAGAAAACGGAAAACATACACGAATACTCCTAAATCTGAGAAAGACAGACACAAGTAAGTTTCTAATCACACCCTTATATTCAATCATCTATTTCTGATCTTGTATTATGCTAAATTTTGATACAGGCACTAAAATTGATTTCAAGCCACACAGTCAAAGAATTCTGGGGTAGAACATTCCTGACAAAAGCTTACCTATCATAACAGGTGATCCGTAATTTTGGAAATGATTCAACAGCTCTGGTCCCTTGGAAGCCATTTCTGCTCCAGAACTCACATACAGTATTTTGTTCTCAATTCCAAACAATGTATTCAGGACAAAATTCACCTCTGTTGAACCTATCCACTGTCTGGAGCCGACAAAACTGGCTGGTTTGTCTTTTATGTCTACTAAACATTTTTGTATTTCCAAAAAGTTAGGAACTTCCTTATCGACAAAACCTTGCAATTTGAACCATGACGCTAGTGTCTGCAAGGACCTGTAGGCGCAACCCCAACCATCATCATCCATTTTGTTCTGGCAGTAGTGATAATATTCATATTTTCCTTTCACAAGTGCTATGACTCCACCTTCAATAATACATGTTATTTCATCAGTAGGTATTTCAAATATTTTCCTAATAGAGTAACAAATAATCAGACATTATTAATACTGTTAATGATCTTATTTATCAAAAGTGGGTAGAAGTTTTTTCTTTGACAGAATGTATTCTTTCTTTAATTTTGAAATTGCCTCTATGAATTTTTTTTTTGACCGAGTATAGAGATTGTGATGGAACCAATTACAAAAAAACCTTTATTGTCCAAACAAGCCTAGGCCCAATTACAAGACACTGTGTACAATGTTGATGCCAAAAGTATTATATGATAATGATATTTATAAATAAATAAACATTGCAAATATTCATATTTGCACAACATTCGAAGAAAAAGTGTGTATTTTGACTTGTTGCCCACCCATGGGTGACGGGGTTACGAGGGTAGTCCGAAAAGTTTCCGACCTGAACATGAAGATGGCAGCACTCGTCAACAATAGCTAGGGAATGTTGTTTTGAAAGGTATTCACCAAAATTGCAGCCAATTTGAACGCGCAGTTGTTTGACAATCATTTGAGTGAGTCGATGTGAGTGTTTTTATAAAAATGGAAAAAATCAAGTATCGAGCTGTTATTAAATATTTGTTTTTGAAAGGCAATACGCCTACGCAAATCAAAGACGAGTTGCATTCTGTGTACAGGGACTCTGCACCATCATTTACTACCGTGAAATTTTGGGCAGCTGAATTTAAACTGGCGAAATAAAGTGAGGGAGAGCAAAGGCAATGAATATGTCCGAAGAACGTGTTTGTCATATATTTCATAAAGAATTAGGCATGAAAAAGCTGTTCGCGCGTTGGGTGCCCGTGTTTGCTCAAGTTAGACCAAAAGCTTGATCAAATGAACATTTCCAATGCTCTATTGTCGGAGTTCAGGTGCAATAAATCAGAGTTTTGGCGTCGATTAATTACTGTAGATAAATAGATAGATAGACTTTATTAAAGCTTTCAATTTAAAACAGTTAAAAAAATTGAAAATATATATAAAATTCCTTCAGAAGTACAATTTCCGAACTTTACTTACACTAGAAGTAAATGTTTAATAAAATAGCATAGTCAAAAGAATAGGAAATTTATAAATGGACAAAAAACCATATAATATCATATAGAATATTGATAAAATTAATAAGAGGTAAAAGTTATTTTTCATAGAATTCTTGTAATGAATACGGTTTGATGTCACACAATAGATCAAAAACATATTTTTTTATTTAAAGTGTTTTTATTGGTACCGTCTTATCTGATCTTCGAGGGTATATGATTATAAAGTTTAATAGCTGCATAGTGCGGTCCTTTCTCGGTATTTTTCAATCTGTGCTTGGGTATAATGAGATTAGATTTGTGCCTGGTGGGGTACACATGTTTGTATATTTCACTTTCAAATCTTGATTTATTATTATTTACAAAAAGAACACATACATAACTATAGATGGCATATATGGTGAGCATTCTGTGACACTTGAAAATCCCACGACAGGAGTCTGTGTATGTCATGTTCAACATGGTTTTCATGATTCTTTTTTGCATGATGAAATTACGTTGTAATTGAGAACTTCCACCCCATATTAAAATTCCATACTTCAGAAAAGGGTAGACTGTCCCATAGTATGCAGTTTTTAGTGCCTCAAAATTTAGGTTCCTTTTCAAAACTCTTATTGCATAACATTTGGATGCTAGTTTTTTTGCCAGATAGTCAATATTCTTTTCAAAATTTAGTTTGTCATCTATATATATATATGCCTAACATTTTTGTATAATTCTTCTCCATTTCTTAGATGAATACACTCCGGAATGGTAATATTTTGTGGCTTGTTTTGAAAACGATGCAATCCGTTTTCGCGGTGTTCAGAAGTAATTTATTTTCATTGAGATATGAGGATACCAAAGAAATATTTTTTAATATTGTGTTTTCCAAATTAATGTAATCATCAACTGGTAGAATGAGATTTGAATCGTCCGCATAACTAACAACTGTAGTGTTTGAGTATTTAAAAAGTTCGGAAAAATCGTTTATATAAATTATGAACAGTAACGGACCTAATACACTCCCTTGTGGTACGCCTCTTTCAATTTCAGTAAAATCTGATAGAAATTCCACATTTTGTTGTCTGATGCATTCTTTTTATTTTCTATTACTTAAATATGTTTTCAGGAGATCCAGAGCCTTTCCTCTGATTCCATAATTATTTAGTTTTGAAAGTAAAATGGAATGATCTACACAGTCAAAAGCTTTACTGAGATCTAATAAAACGCAAGCACTAGAGTCTAATTCGACTAAGTTGTGAACTTGATCAACAAAATCAAATAAAGCTGTTTTTGTGCTTCTGCCTTTTAGAAAACCATGTTGAAATTCATTCAATACTTTGTGCTTTAAAAAAATTAATGATTCTCATCATTCAAATAACTTAGCAAAGGCTGATAGCAAACTTATTGGTCTGTAATTTGTAAAGTCGTTTTGTTCTCCTTTTTTGTACAAGGGTGTTATTTTTGCCAGCTTCATGTGGTCTGGAAATATACCTGATTCAAAACAGGAATTGAACAAGTGGCATAAGACTGGTAAAAGGTATTTGTCACATATTTTTAAAATTTTAGATGGTATGTTGTCTATACCGCTGCTCATTTTATTTTTAAGTATTTTTTATTTTATTTTTAAACGCCATTTTGCTAATTCTTTCAAATCATTTTGTAATATCTGATAGGTGACTCTATAACAAAAAAAATTTAGATCATCATAAAATAATAAAATTTTGTTCTCAAACTCATTCCTATGTCATGAATAAACAAGGAAAACACAAGAGGATCCAAGTTGCTTTCCTGTGGAGCGCCACTGGTGGTGTTGTATCTACAGATTTGTGACCTCTATATTCAACAAACTGAGGCAGATTTGTAAGACAGGAATAAAAGAATTGCAATAGATCGAAATTGAAACCACTGTAATTTAGTGTAGAGCTGAGTCTGGAGTGATCTAACTTGTCGAATGCCTTTGAGAAATCTGTATTACTGTGACTAAGTGAAGCTGATTTTCCAATGCATTACTTATCGTTTGAGCAAAAGTTATTAGGTTAGTGATAGTAGATCTTTTTTCTATAAAGCTATGTTGTTCAGGAATTATTATATTTTATACTTTGAAAGATATTCTATTATATATATACAGATTTAAGACCTATGCAAAGTTACATAAGGTGATGGGACGAAAGTTTTTCATGTGGTTTATATTGCTGGAAAATGACTATAACACGAAAAAAATCCAGCTCGTTAGCAAATAAATACAATTTATCTATTTTATAAATTGACCGAAAAAATCAGATCACCGTGGGACCCCTGAGGGATTACCTGAAGTAATGAGTTGATAGTCTTTACAAAAAATAACTTGCTTGATTAGATAATGTCCTCTAAAACCAGTGGAACTGAGTAGTGTTTCGGCGGGAAACAAGTTATATAAGTGTCTGACTCTTAGCAACTAAATATGGCAATTGAAACACTTTTTAAGTGTGAGAGAAATCAGATATATTTACTCACCATTATCAGTAGCTTTTATTCCTTCATGGGGATTAATTAATGGACTATTAACACGTGTACTATTTCCAAAACGGTACCTATTGGCTCTTCGAAATATTGGTGATGAAAAACCTAACATGAGATGTCTGTGAAGATGCTGGCGATCAGATTCTAAAACAAAGTCGATTCTTTAAAAAGGGCACCCAAAGAAAAATGAAAATCACCATAATGACAAATAATTGGAAATTGAACTGACAAACTTACTTAGAGATGCTTCAGTCTTACATTTAGGATATAAAATAGTGAGAAAGTGTCCAAGTTCTGACGGGTGAAAATGGTAAGTTTCTAACAATAAATTTTTGCCCTCTGTGCTGGTGTGAATTAGCTTCAAAATTTTATCTTCGAATAATTGCATATACATCACAACACTCTGTAACAGTATATTGTACAAATCATACAGTTTAGTTTGGACATGAACCATTGCTAGAGTGTCTACTTGAATTGTCATGTTGACCACAGTGAGCTGACCTGAAATAATTCAAATGAGTGTTCTTTGTTCGAAGGCCTTCAATGCAGCTTTGTCAACTTACTCTTATCTAAAATACATAAAGGAGCATGTTCTTTTATTAAACCATTCTGACTTAGTTTTGCAGCTGGTTTGAACATATCTATATCCAGTATTCTAGGCTTATGGCGCTGAATTTTTTTCTTCCTGTTTGATTCCTCATTGAAACTGTTGGAATCTTCACAAATTTCTCCAACATCAATATCACCATTTGTTCCAATTATGTTGGTTTCAGTTTCAGGGTCTAGCAGAAAAATATTGGACTTCACGAAGCCAAAGGCAAATACTCCAAGTGAGAATGATTTTTGTATTTTTTGAAAGGCATCTCCCAAAGAAACCGTTCCAAGTTCAGATTTCAATGGAATCTCTCCTAAAAAAGAAAAGTATAAACTCTTGACAAATATAAAATTCACAACTTGATAAATAGCACTCAATCACATATTTTTTATTTATTTATTAACGGACAAGCCAATTATACAATAATATAATGCAATTTTAAAAAGAGAGGGTATATACATATGCCTATAGATGGCTAAACATAAAGGCTAAATAATATGATAATAGATGGGCGAATTAATTTTTTTTATTCCCTTCCTAAAAGACCATAATTATGAGTTGAACAGTTCAATGTCATGGTTGTGAGTATTCGCTGTTTTCATAATTCTATTGAGTGACACATTTTGGCCATAATTTGTCCTACAAAATAGTATCTTGAAGATATCACTGTTTCTCCTCGAGTTTGCAGAAAGTGAAGTTAGCTCCGAAATTTCAGGGGAATCGATGTGGCCATTTAAGATTTTGTGAAGAAATACCAGATCTTCTTCTATGTGTCAGGGAATTCATATTTAAAATATCTAATATTTGAGGATAGCTATTTTGACAACCCTCTAAAAGATCAGAATCGATTTTTTTGTAGTAGTAGTAGTACTAATTTATTGAAATAGATAAATCTTATTTACAAACAAACATTCACATAATCATTAAAGATACAGATAATCTAATAATTCTAAAATTAGTAATAAAATTAAACAGTAATACATCACAAATCTTGTTCTAAAAAAGCCAATAGACTTTTCTTAAAACTTACAACAGTATTGGACTCTTTCAAGTGTATGGGGAGTTTATTGAATTCATTCAAACCTTTGAAAAATAAGTTATTCATGCACGTCTCGAACTAGTTCTATTAATGTGGAAGTCATTATTTTGCCTAGTGTTATAATGATGAATATCTCTATTTAAAATCACAAAATCATTAAAATAAGTTGGTTGAAAACCTTTAACAATCTTAAAATGAAAAACCATTGTTGAAAAATAAAGCCTATTTTTTACTGGCAACCACTGAAGTGAATTTAACATATACGAAATTGAAGTGTAGCGACTACATTTAAGAATCATACGCATTCTACAATTTTGAAGGTTCTGTAATTAAGACACTTTATTTTGATTGAATAAAAACAATAGGGAAGCACAATAATCGAAATGAGGTTGGGTAATGCAATTGAAAGTTGTTATTTTAGAATATGTGCTCAACAATTTGAAACTCTAGAAAACATGTAACATGGTGACCAAATTATAGAGATATACTCAAGTATAGATCTCACCTGTGCACAATATATAATTTTGAGAGTGTTAATGGACAACTCCCTGGCAGAACGAAGGGAGAAGCCTAACATTTTACGAGCACGAGATGAAGTTTCAGTTATGTGATGTTTGAAGGTCATTTTCGAGTCGAATATTACTCCTAAATCTTTGATGGTTGGTCGCTGACAAGTTTGAGTCATTGACTCTGTACAAATAGTCAATAGGAGTATGACTTCGCGTGAAAGTTATTTTTTGACATTTTTCTAAATTTAGTTTTAATAAATTGATATTGCACCATCTCGAAAGGTTATTAAGATCCAACTGCAAACTCTTAGCATCAGAATGAACTATTCTGAACATCTTCAGTTCATCGGCAAACATTAGGTAGGAACTGTTGATAATAACATCAGAGAGGTCATTGACAAAGAGATTGAATAATAGAGGTCCCTTATGAGATCCCTGTGGTACACCTGATGGTACTTCCATTGGTTGTGAGATTGAGCTCCCATATTTGACATATTGGACTCTATTAGTGAGGTAGCTTTTGATCCATTCAAAGATTTTCGACTCTATACACAAGGCTTCAAGCTTTGCTAGTAATAAGCTGTGGTTGACTCTATGGAAGACTAGAGAAATCTGCGTAAATAGAGTCAACCTGCAGTTTATTCTCAAAAGAATTGATTATGAAGTTCTGATAAAGCAACAAATTTGTTGATGTAGATCTACCTCAACAGAAACCAGAAAGAAATTATTTAATTTTAAAAGGTCCCCTTTTGATTGAATGTATGTGCCTGTGGAAGAGAAGGAACAGCCAATCGTGAGGTTTCAATTAGTTGGCGTAGGTGTTGTCTATTGGTCGACTTCTGTTATGTAGTATGTACTTGCATATAACGACTGATTGGCACTATTGTACTTCAATAATAATTCGGAAAAACGAGAAAAGTCACTGCTAATGAAGCAAAGCGTTACTTCATAAGGATGGTTGGCTTGCATTCAACTTCCATAGCAAGGTTAGCCAAGTGAGGTTAGATTGCTTTCCCTTTTTTAACGCAAGATAATGACCTGGTGAGTTTTTGTGCAGACAGAGGCTGAAGGCGCCTCTTGGGCTGTAGACTAGAAATTTGGGGGTCAACAAAATGCAGCTATTTTAATTTTTGACCGTCGAGTTGAGGCAATCAACATCAAAAATATAAAAATTACTATGCTTCTGGTGGGTAAAATAAGATTCGTCGTATGCATTACATTCTGAAGAAAAGTGGATATTTTAGAAAACGACGAAATGCAAACAATACATTAACATAGAAAAAGCCAAAGATTACAATTAAAATGCATACAATACATTAACATAGAAATAGTCAGAGATTAAAATTTTCAATGAAGAACTCCTCGAGAGTATATGTTTTTTCAAGCTAAATAAAATAGCTTCAGTTTGACTTTGAAAATTTCAAATAAGGAGCATATTGTAATTCAGAACTCAATTTATTAAAGATCTTACAGCCCATATGGAACAGATTCCTCTGATAAAAAAAAGTTCGATGTTGAGCTGGGATTAGTAGATCTTCAGATCGGGTTGGATAGATATGAGCCGTTTTGTTATTCAAGAAATATTGTCTATTTTCATAAACAAAAATTTCATAAATATGATTATCAGTACGGAAACTACACAGTGTAGTTTACCTACTGATGATGATAACTTAGTTATCGAAATGCACATATAGGTGTGAAGTGAGTAAGGATGGTGAAGGGGTTACTTGTGCAATTTATTGAAATTAAATAATAAATTTAATAAAAAAAACATTTTTTTATGACTGAAAACCGGATTTTTTTTTTTTTGGGGGGGGGGCCTTGTTTATTTACAATAAAAAATTATTTTTCAAATTCTGTAGTTTCTCCCCAAACTGTATTTTTTCCACACCCAACATTTGGAATTTTTATAGGTATAAAATCAAAAAACAATGCCTACCTTTCAGTCGTATGTTCACAAATGAATTGTAAATATCTTGTTCATTGATGGTACTATAATTTACTTTTACGAGTTTTTCGTTATCTTTGATGTCGATGTTTATATTGCCAGATCCAATTTTACATGTTAAATAAACTGGATTGTATGTTTCAAAAGTGTTTCCAAATTTTTCGTGAATATCTTCGTTGGATGTGTCGGCTGCAACTTGAAAGATTCCACAGAATTCGAGTCCAGCAGGATATGCATATTCTAATTCCAGTCCATTTTCTAAATCAGACTGCAGAGATATAATAAAAATGTTATTTTCTTGGTGTATTCCAAATAATCTACCAAAACATTGATCTTTGCTTGTAGACAATCTCTGAAAAAATTAAACGGATAATGCAAAATTGTGACCAGTTCAAAAACCAGTACTTTTATAACTGTTTCGGAAACTTTTATTGATGGGGGCATTTTGGATTTTTTTCAACACAATTTGCAAGAACATATGTTTTTCCTTAAACATTTATTTAAAATAACACCTGTGTATGAAGCAGGGGGGTGATTGACAGTTGACAACTTTTTGACTTTTGACAAGGTTATAGCCAGAGGGGCGCGTTCCAATACTCCAACTTTTCATCCTAACCGTTCATAAACTCGGTGGATTCCCACTTATTAATTCGTGAAAGACGTTCCTATACTTTCAGGGGCGCGTACGAGTTGATAGGTGGGAATCCACCGAGTCTATGAACGGTTAGGATGAAAATTTGGAGTATTGGACAGCGCCCCAGTTGATTTAATCGGATGAACAACTTTTTCACGAACTCGAGAGTCCGTGAAAAAGTTGAAATAATTCAAATGCATGCGCATTGCACATTATAGTTAGAAGTGATCAAAGGTTAAGTCATATGTTATACTTATTTTCTTCAAACTGAATCCATATCAAAAAATCTTCCTCAGAAACCGAATTTGACTCACTATCAGATAAAATACGTAGAATCTTCAAGTTGTTTAAGTATTCCAGTAATTGCAAGAATTTTCCCTTCAATTTCTTCCATTTTTGAATCCTTAAACCATATCTTAAATTTCAATGTAATTTTGAATTATTTTGGACGAGTTGGGGTTTTGGAACGCGCTCCAGAGTGAATAGATATCCAGCGGTGTGATTCCGTGTATCGTAGAATTCCACTTTCCATCGAATGAGTGAGATGGAATTACGATTGAATTGATGAGTGTGACACAGACATAACTGTCATCGAATTGAATTCTACGGTACACGGAATCACAACGCAGAACACAAGGTAGATATATTGGGTATGAGAGAAATGTGAAAAATATCGGCTGTCAAATTTAATTTTGATAATTCTACGTCGAATTCGCTGTCTTATATTTTCGCTGTTATGAGCTCAAGAAGGAAATGGGTCACAATACTTGTTGTGAACTGTACAAATAATGGAAAAAATTGTTTGTGTAAATTTAACAATTTTCCAAAATTGGCCTGGAAATTTGAGCAAAGAGAGGAATATAAGATAGCTGCTGTAAAAAGGAAAAAGTAATTGACATAATTATGATTAAATGTAATGATAACTAGCGCAGCGTGAAATTCAAATTGCGTGGACTAGAACCTTGGAAACTTCGATCATCAATATTAGAACGTTGCTCATTAGATAGCAAATTAGTGCATGGATTTGGTTTATGGTATTTTTGATATTTGACGCAAAAATAAAGTGCTCGATCTGGAAACTTTATTTTATTGATGAATGTATTTATTATTACACAATGTACTTCACCTGACGATGAATAAAACTGAATAAACTTTGGCCGTCAACTCTCAGGTCTTCAATTCTAAATATCATAAATTGCATTCAAATATCGGTTACACATTTCTGCAAGTTTTCACTTGATTTTGATAGAAATTATCAGAACATGGCTTATTATCAGACTGTGGAATAATTGACGGATCCCTAGGCAGCGCTACTGTCGTGCACACAGGGAATATACGTCTTCCCTTGTCATATTGGCAGCGCGTAGTTAGAGCATCCGAACATGAATCAATACATGTCACGCCTTCATTTTCGCGCCTGCGTATCAATTACACGTTGTCATTGAAAGAGAGACCGATCGTCATGCTTTTGGCTTCACATTTGTTGTCTTTATTATCAATAGTATCGTCTGCACCTCGGCAAATAGGGAAGTTCCACACAACCTCTCCAGTGGCAATGGGGTACACGCATGGTTTTATTTATTAATGGCCTCAGGTTGATCCTAAAAAATTACATTTTGAGAAAATAATTTCTGAAATCCCAAAATTATGTCGACATTTTCAAATTTAAAGGTGCTCCTCAATACAAACTTGATTTGACCTTCACATGAATAACTTCTCCCAAACACTAGCGCCAATTGTGGTAATTCCAGGAATATTGATAGACAATAGTATTTCTTACAACCCAAACATAAATGCAACATCATTCTTGATGTCTTGTTTCAGTAACAATTGAAAATACTATGATAATAAAAACATTTATACAACACATAAACGAAGTCGGATTATTAATTTAAAATCAAATGAATAATTATAGTTGACAGCAACTGGCGGTAAAAGTTTGAGCTGTGTGGAGTAACGATGCATTCGTCCATTAGAGGCGCTAAGAAAACATTTTTGAACATTGGCGTTTTAATTTCGGATTATTGAAAACATTAAACATTTTTTCAATTTCTAAGTTTGTTCCTGAGCTTTCTAGGTGGTATTCTTCATATGCAAATCAAAATATTTCAGGAAAGGGGCACGAGTTCCCTATTGTTTGACTTTGATTGTATGGAAAATCGCAAATTTGAGTATACTAATTGAATTACTTTTGGTCATGAAGCGCTCAAATATTTCTTACATCAAAAGTATCATTCATAGAAATTTTGTTTCTAAAAATGTGAACAATTGGTAGCGCAAAACAAAGTCTTTGTAAAATGCTCGTTCTGTGTCTACTGATAAAGAAGGAAACTTTTGAAAACTCTACAGTCAAGACAACTTCATCCTGAAAAATTGCTCCAGGAATATCTTTAGGGAGTATAATCGTCATATTTTGTGAAAAAAAAATTGAATATGAGAATGCACAACACAATAATAACTGATAACAACGGAACTCAAGCAACACGATAAAAGTATCGTTTTTCGGCGTAAAGGCACAGATTATATACACAGATAGAAAGCTCTGCCCATTTCCTTTGATGTTTGGTTTGCCGCTTCATTGGCCTCGGATCTTTAACTTGGATAGATAAGCTCGAAAAAATTAATGAAGAATGAATAATTGATTGATAACTCGCTTTCGAAATCTTATATATTGTTGAATCGTCAAGTTTTGTCATGTAGAATATTAATATCATTTATTCCTTGAATTTCCTAGTTAATTTTCGAGATTTAGTGCAATTCTTTCAAAAAAAGTTGACGCTAAAAGCTGGTATGGAAGGCCGCCTTTAATTATTCTGGCAGTTTATATTGATATAGGATTCCATCTCTTTCTAATTTTGTTCGTCTTGTCTAGCCTTCACTGTAGTTAGGGTTCAAATGGCATCGTGACAGATAACAGTCGATAATGCAATGAGGACAGACACCAACATTCGAGATATAGACACAAAATTCCCTATTAATGTAACTTTTGAATATTCAAAAATATAAACACTCTGGGACTAAGAATATATGATCCAGCATATTCAATTTGCAATGCTCTGCACAACCCTGATACAATCATTACAATTGGAGATGCAGAAGTTCTTTTGAAGTTGGTAACTTATGTGGAACTCCCCTATTCCAACTTGATTTGACCTTCACTTAAGTAATAGGGAACACGCATCATTTTATTTTTTCTTTGCATCCAGTTCGGTCCTCAAAAATTACATTTTGGGAAAATAATTTCTCTAATCCCAAAATCTCGTCGAAATTATCGAATTTGAAGATGCTCCTCAATTTGAGCTCGATTTGACCTTCACTTGAATAACTTCCCCCAAACACTAGAGCCAGTTGTGGTTGTTTCACGAATATTGATAGACAATATAACATAAATTCAACCTCACTTTCAATGTGATTTTTCAGAAATAATTAAAAATACTACGATAACAAAAATATTTAAACAACATATAAACGAAAACAGATTCAATTATAGTTGACAATTCGAAGCAAGTAGCGATAAACTGTGTGAGGTAACAATGCATACGTCCATCAGAGGCGCTAGGAGTACGTTTTTGGGGTGTGATGGAAAAATTAGCGTTTTCAGTCTGGAATTATGAAAAACATTTTTTCAATTTATAGTTTTTTAGCAGAGGTTTCTAGGTGGTAATATGTATGTATTTAGAAAAGGGACACTTGCGGGTTCCCTATTCCCCAAACACTAGCGCTAATCGTAATTGTTTCAGGAATATTGATAGACAATACTGTTTCTTACAACCCACATAAATCCAACCTCACTTTTGATATGATTTCTTAGTAACAATTGAAAATACTATAATAAAAATATTAGTACAACATAAACGAAGACAGATGAAATTATAGGGGACAGTTCGAAGCAACTAGCGTTAAAAGTATGAACTGTGCGAAGTAACGAAGCATACGTCCATCAGAGGCGCTAGGAGTACGTTTTTGAATGTGATGAAAAAATTGGTGTTTTCAATTTCAAATTATGAAAAACTTCAAACATTTTTTTAATTTACAAGTTTGTTGCTGAGCTTTCTAGACGGTAATCCTTATGAGCAAATCAAAATTTTCTAGAAAAGGGGCACATGCGTGTTCCCTGTGAACCGTATTACTGCCTGTATTTTGGACATGGTAAATTTTAATTCATACCCAAGCAATAAAATCATATCATCTTATAATGATGTGAATTTTGAGAATATGTGATTTATTCGGTATACTCACATATGGAAATATCTGCTTTTTTTACTTTATTCTAGGAATGCAGCTACTATTAAAACACTTTATTTTTGAGTGATATACAATCAATATTTAATTGACATATGAGTCTGCGACAATTTTCCCAAATCCCAAAGATTTGTTAGGACAATAAACAACAGAGGAAATCCGAAATTCCTACCTTTTTCCTTTGTTATTCCAAAAAAACGGCTTATTTTACAAACTAGTGAATTTTGCCGACCAACGTAACATACATATCTCTTTCTACTTCGCAGCGTTATTCAATAATGTTAATAAGTGGAATTTAACCCTTTTGCCATTACCCATCTTTTGTTCATTTTTAGGTACGGAATAATCGTGTGCGTGCTAATCATAGGATATATGATTATCATTCAATTTACCATTTGAAGTTTACTAAGCCTAATACATATTGGACTTCCTGTTTATATTGTTACGAGAATAAGTAGAGTACGCCCCTGCTCATCTCGCACATGCTAGACGAATGGGACTGTCAGGACTTTCCGATGACATCATAGAAGCTTCGAGATTCCAAGAGACCAGATAATTCCAAAAATGAAATTCTCAGAAATTCTAGATTTGTTTTGAATATATGCGGGTCGCACGTGCGAGAAAAAAAGTTTCATTTATTGATGTTATTTGTGTGATTAATTCGAAGTTAGTACACCACGGTATTTTGGAACTGTGATTATTTTATTAGTATCAGAGTATATGATTCTATTCGAAGTGAAATAAACGGACATTGAATTTAATTGAGTATTTGTTGTAATCACTGACCCCAGTTTCTAAGAATTTGGAAACAGACATCATGTTCATTCCTTTGTTTTTCAGCATATATTTGAAAACTGTTTATCTCTCATTAACTCCTCAGTCTTTTCCAAAGTTTTTGATGAACTGTCAGCTATGGAGAATGTAACCTGTTTAACATATCCTTATCATCATTGGAAAAAAACATTGGAGTAACCTGAAGCCCAACCCAAGCACAGCTATACAAATTAAAAATAGCATTGTTGAATATTATATTTTCATCATGTTTTTATTTTGATACTCCTAGAAACAGTAGCCTTGATACCAGATATTTCCCCACTGTATCTATTCAACTCCTTCCTTGGTTCGCGGACCTTGAAAAAAAAATGTCAGGTAGGTTGAACTTTCCACACTCATTATACTTACAGCTCCCTTTCTGCGAATCACAGCTTTCCTGTATTTAATTTTGTGTTTTACTCGTGGATTCCGTTGTTCTTTCTTTCTGTGAGGAGTGAGTCCCTTATTTTTGGCCATTTTATAAGTAATAGCACGTTTCTCAATATCTGAAAATTAAGAAAATAAAATTTAAACACCACAAAAAATACAAGAGCATAACAAACCATTGTTTCCTTCTTTTTCCTCTTGTTCTTGGTTCTCAACGTAGGGTTCTTCATCATCTGAAGAAGCTGATAACTTTTCGTTCTCCTCTCTTTCCTTTGAAACCACTTCTTTATCCTTATAACTTTTCTCATGTATTTTGATTCTTTTTGATGGTGGTTCTTCGATAGTAACTCGTTTTTTCTTCAATTTTGGTTTCTCAGTTTTCTGCTTCAATGATTGAAGAAGTTTCAATGTTTTCTTCTTCTCTTCATTGGTGCTCGTTGCCTCTACCTAAAAATCAATCAATCGATCAAAATAATGCTGGACAGCCAAGCAGCACTGAAAGCTCCCAGTCATAAAGGCTTTGAAGGCACTATGAAGGAGTGCATAGGACCAGAGCCCTTCTTCGGAATATCAAAGAGCATAACCAAAGAAATGTTTTCAGACTGGACTGAGCGAAAAAAACGCGAGTACTGGTATGAAACAGTGGGACGTCCAGTCAAAGACATTTATACCAAACCCTTCGAAAATAAGAACAGCAGCCCTGTTAGAACTGAATAAGAAAAACCTGAGGATTATAACAGGACTACTGACAGGTCACTTTGGACTGTGAAAGCATCTTAAAAAAATCGGACTTGCGGAGAGCATAGAGTGTCACTTTTGCCAGTACGAGAAAGAAACAGCAGAGCACATCTTGTGCAGATGCAAGGGTCTAGAACGAATAAGACTCTACCGTATGGAAAAAACCTGGAAAAGGTATCACCAAGAGACATCATGACTTCGTCAGAAGCGAAGGATTTGAAGGTGAATTCTAATTTAATCAGGATTGACCCTCAATAGATCTGAGAAGGTCGCAGTGGAAGGGGTAGTTATCGCCCCACTCGAAAAAAATCATACCTAACTGAAAAACATTACAATATATACTAGTTACAAGATTGGATTAGCCCAAAATGAAACTATTTTGATGCATTCTGGTGCAAGCTCTGAATTACCCAAAACATAAATATTTCCATTCCTCAGCCTGTTGCTGTTGAAGTAATTCATATTTAAAAGTGGGATATGCAATATAAACAATAGATCTAAAACCCATTTATATAAGTAGTGAAAACAAATTGAAATTAGTATAATTTTAGACTGATAAACAATGACCTACCTGGTTGATCAATAGTTCAATCTGTGGTTTGATAATTTCTTCGAAAACTGGATCGAGTTGTAGAAGAAGCTGTCGATACTGGAAGAGCCTTTTGATCACTGGATGATTTTGTACACTTTCTTTCTTAGATTTAAGAAACAGATACATGTATATATTGATGCAGTAGCTGAAAAAGCCACACTTAGTGTTATAGAAAATTCATTTTTTTAGACATTTACTTTAGAATTAGTTCATATTGGGTTTGCACAAAGTCAATAGCTTCACAATTGGAAATTTGCCCCTTTTTATATTTTTGCAAAACTGGATGAAGGTGATCCCTGGCAATGACCATTTTACCTAAAATGAAAAAACATTAATCTAATAGTTTATCAACTTTCGTTATTCATAATTATTGGATCTTGTGACCTTCCAGATGTATCTGATCCTGTAGCAACTTGCTATTCAATAATTTGATAGTTTACATATGTACTTCCTTTTGTGTGCACTTCTTGGGTGGTTATGTTCAACTTACTTTGAAAATCTTCTACAAGGCTGAAAAACTCTGGTGATTCTTTTTGTAAAATCTGTAATTTTTGTCTCTTAGATAATTTTGACAAGTCAGTTTTGATAACTTCTTCAGTGTGTTTCTGGATTTCCTCGGTTTCCTACAAGACAAATGACAGTATAACATTGAAATCTAATTAATAAATGATTCATCGTCCCACAAATTCAATACAGTTGGATTTAATGGAAATTAGGACTAATTTTTTATCGCTGACGTTTCTTTTCAAAGCTGAAATGACAATATTCACGTATAGATGAAAACAGGAAACATATCTGCGACCCACCTTTAAACACAACGTAGTAGCTCCTAATTTAAAAACAGGGGACACACCTCCTCAATTGTATTAATTCACCAACATATAATGAAGCATGTTTTATTCACCAAATTCTTAATAATTTAACAACTTTCCACCATAGATTAAAAATTCCACGAAGTTCAAAGAATTTTCCAAGGATATTGTTTCACCCTATAATAATCTTCTAATATCATTGGATATTGTCTCTCTCTTTACAAATATTCACGAGAATAATAACTATATTCGCCAACACCGGGCTGGCTGGATTTCACATAGCTCTACCTTCTTTCTGTTTGTAAAATGTTCCGTCAAATATAAAATAACTTAAGTCAAAAATAAAATCGATTAATTTGAGAAAAATTTAAATATAGGTATAAGCAGAAATTATTTCCCATTCTCATCTCAAAATCTCTCCAATTTTGAGATGAGAATGATACACAAAACCTGACAAAAATATACACTCATTCTAGAAAGGCACGGAAGAAAAACAAATTTTTGAATAATAGACAAAAGATTTGTTTTGGTTTCTTGTCTATATCCATGTAGCGCTCGATTAGTTCAGATGGGATTATGAATTGTTTATTGACCATATATAGTCAAACTCGGCTATAACGAAAGGCTTAATGACTTTAGAAATGGTTCGTTATAAAGGGTGTTCGCTATAAAGAATATGTACATGCATCCTAGTAGATTAATTTTTTTTGGCATTAATTGAAGACACTGTTGATTTTTTGAGACCATAATCTTGACAAATATGTGCATTTGCACACCCACTGTCTAATTTTCTAATTATTTCCAGCTTAGCTGACAATGTAATACCCTTCCTGTATGCTTTTGGATTAGGCATGTACAATGCAGTTGAACATGTACTAACACTACGCCATGTATCTAACAAATCCCTAACAGAGAAATAGGGGAATTCTACCTGTCGATCACTGTCGTTAAATTTTGCAAATTATCGGCGCTTGATTGAACAATCTTTCCTCGGTAGTTCGTTATAACTGAGTTCATGTATTCCACAGACTCAATTTCTAGACCGATATGTCCGATTGTTCGCAATAGCCGAGTGCGTTATACCCAAATACAAATGAATAGTGTATATATGCATTTCTGGTGGTACTTTTCAAATGGTTCGTAATAAACGAGTGTTTATTATGGCCACGTTTGACTATATATATAAATATTTTTTTAAAAGTTTTTAATATGTAATGTATGCCAATGTATTTTTTATCGTGAGGAGTTTGTATGGATTACTCAACAGTTTTCTGAAATTGAATTCATGAACAGGAAAAACTTGTTTTAAAGATGGGTCGTAGATATGTTCCCTGTTTTCATCTATACGTGAATATTGTCATTTCACCTTTGAAAAATAAAATAATTCAGTAACGTCAGCAATAAAGAAATTGTTTTACTACCTGTAATTCCCGTTAAATTCAACTGTATTGAAATCTAAGAAACTAACCTTGGGAAACAAATCTAAGCCAAAATCATCATCATCTAACTGTTGAGCCAATTGTTTTTGCAAACTCATAGCCTCTTCCTCCTCCAATTCTGCCGAATGAGCATCTTTTCCTTGGAAACCTCCATAATCAGGATCAACATAATCCGTCTTATAAAACTTCTTCTTATCCTTTCCCCAAGCTCTTATATTTGGTAAGTCATCGTCTTCCTCTTGCCCCTCAACATCGCTCAATGCCAGATCGCTTTTATCGTCTGAATCTGATCCTTCAGAACCCACTCCATAAACTTCATTCTGAAAAACAACCCATTAAAATTGTTCCCAAAAGGATAAGTACCACTTTTATATAATTACCTCCTCATCTGAATATTCTATTCCTCTATTTCGTACATTCTTCAGTAGTCTTTTCTCATTTTCATTATATTCATCATCGGAATCAGATGGACTAAAATCTTCCTGAAATGATCTGAAAATATTCAGCTGTAATAAAAGAATAAATCTTGTGATTTTCTTACTTTCCACGAGATGACATATCGATTGTTGAACATAAAAAGTCGAATGGTTTAAAGAATAAAAAATGTAAACTCCTTTGGTGAGGTTTGAGGTTGTAGTAGGTTTTTAGGTTAGAGCTAGTAGTTGAGGAAAAAGTAAAGTATCAAGAGATGGCGCTATAAATGTCTGCCCGAGCCACAGAGTAGAAAAACACAGAGAGATGGAATCCTATCCTATTAAGGCTAGTTTTCATCACAGCGGATTGCGGATGGCGGAATGAAATTCCGCGTAAGGGATGATCCTCGCATCAAACAAACGTTTTCATAAACGCGGAGCGTATTTAGTGAATTCTAGTAACATTTTTATTTGACAAGATAACTATCTGTTTTTTTTCAAAGGACAGAATATCATTGTCATGTCAAAGGTTGTTTTGATTTCAAAACGAATTGAGTAATACAAATAATATAAATTCATTCAGTATTCAGGTTGAAATGTGGTATAGAAAAAAAATTAACACAAAAGTTCGCAAAACTTGCTTGTTGGGACTACTTTATGAATTTTTCAAAATAATTAAAAGAAAACGGCAACCTAAACGATGGTGGGTAAGAAACATATTTTTAAACAGAAAAGCTCAAGGATCATATCATAATCTCTTCTTCGTCAGAATTCATCTTGCACAACACACGTAACAGAGTACGATTATCTAAATTACTTGAACACTTTAACCGCAAAATATCCCCCCCTATTTTGTGACTTTAACGACACAAATACAGACCATAAACAAATATAAACCCGAGCTGGGATTATAACCTCACTTATCTAATGTCAAACTGCCAAAAGCTCTGAAAAACCACCAGAAAGTTAAAAAATGTTCAACATGAAATGAGACTCCGCAGAATGTTGAAATATCCGCAAATATTTCGCGTCATTCACATTTTGAATATTTTCTACCAATCAGAAAAAGTCCGCAACAAAATAATCCGCCATCCGCTGTGATAAAACTAGGCTTTACTTTAAACGAGCAATGGGAAACACGCATGATTTTATTTTAATTTTTCTTTGCCTCAGTTCGGTCTTCAAAAATTTCTCAAATCCCAAAATCTTATCGAAATTATCATGTTTAAAAGTGTTTCTCAATAGGGGAGGGTCTCACAAGTTGTCAACTTTAAAAAAACCTTCCAAAGTTCTTCCTCTCCAATGGCAGTTGTTTAACTTTGATTGTATAGAAAACCGCATATATTCAATTACTTTTGGTCATGAAGCGCTCATATATTTCTCATATAAAATGTGTCATTCATAGAGATTTTCTGTTTTAAAATCTGCACAGTTGGTAGCACAAACAATATTTTGTGAAAAAAGAATTGAATAAGAGAATACACAACACAGTAACAATTGATAACAACGGAAGTCAAGCAACAAGAGAAAGAAGTGGCGTTCTTCTACGTTAAGGTTTAAATGGCATCGTGACAGATGACAGTCGATAATGCTCGAAAGCACGAATCAGATTGAAATAGACACCAGCACTCGAAATATAGATACAAAATTTCCTATTAATATAACTAAGGAATATAAATACTTTGGGACTAAAAATAAATGATCCAGCATATTCAGTCTGTGATTCTCTACACAACCCTGATGAAATTATTACAATTGGAAGCAGAAGTTTTTGAAGTTGGCAACTTGTACGGCTCTCCCCTATTCAAACCCGATTTGACCTTCATTCGGATAACTTCCTCTAAACACTAGCGCCAGTTGTGGTTGTTTCAGGAATATTGATAGTCAATACTATTTCTTACAACCCAAACATAAATTCAAGCTCACTTTTAATGTGATGTTTCAGTAACAATTGGAAATACAATGATAATTAAAATATTAGTACAACATATAAAAGAAGGCAGATGAAATTATAGTTGATGGTTCGAAGCAACTAGCGGTAAAAACTTGAACTGTGTGAAGTAACGATACATACGTCCATCAGAGGCGCTAGGAGTACGTTTTTGAAAGTAATGTAAAAATTGGTGTTTTCAATTTCGAATTATGAAAAACATTAAAAAAAAATCAATTTCCAAGTTTGTGCAAATCAAAATATTCTAGAAATGTGGCACATGCGTGATCCTCATTTTTGTATATATGTATATAGAGAACGGGTAGTCGTTGCTGACTAGTTAGGGATCAGTGTTGGCAACCGTACCATATTTAGGGTACACGTACCATTATTTGGATCATTGTACCTTAACAATGTTACAAGGTACG
>JAFIRS010005660.1:0-51967 GCA_018342105.1 Gonioctena quinquepunctata | reverse complement strand
TTTAAAAACGAACTATAGTGAAAAAATTTAGGTAAGTTTTAACGAAACGGAACGAAACGGAATGGAACGATACGATAGGATACGATAGGAAACGATTGGATACGATAGGATACGATCGTATCGTATCGTTTCGAATCGTATCCTATCGTATGATAGGATACGATTCGAAACGATACGAAAGGAAACGAAAGGAAACTGAACGATACGAAACGATACGATACGATAGGATACGATAGGATACGATACCATACAATACGATACCGAGATTGAGACCGAGGTCGAGACGAGACGTCTAGAATGGCGGCTCGTCATTGGTCGGAATTGTCAAAAGGGGCGTGGGCGTAACCCTGCAATTCGCAATTACAATACTATATTTCGAGTGTTTTCACTCTAGATTTCATTCGAACTTTTTTCCGAATTATACAAAATATATTTTATGAAAAATAATATTCAACATAAATTTGCTGAAATGGGCCAAATGCGGCATTACGACACGACTTCCCCAAAAGGACGCAACAAATGTACCAATCCATATTTATCACCAACCAACCACCAACGCCTTGAAAGGGTCTTTTTTTTCACTTTATTTCAACAACATCATACATCTTATATGGCACTTCATGCCCAAATACTCCAGAGGGTTAACAGTAATTGGTCCCTATCCTAATTGGATATAATGTTAACTTAAAACTACTTACTTGAAATTTCAAATTTTTTCAGGTAACATGAACCGAACAGATAAGGATACTCCTCAATCAATCTCAATCCCCCTCGAAGAGTGACAATATATAGCCAGAAAACTAGATGTATGCCATCCGTAGCCGGTAATATAGTTGTTTGGCCATCCGTAGCCGGAAATATAGCTGTTTGGCCATCCGTAGCCGGAAATATAGGTGTTTGGCCTTCCGTAGCCGGGAATATAGTTGTTTTTTAGGATAAACGAACTATAGTGAAAAAAAAACTCCGGTAAGTTCAAACGAAACGGAATGGAACGATACGATAGGATACGATAGGATACGATAGGATACAATAGGATACGATTGGATACGATTGGATACGATAGGATACGATTCGAAACGAAAGAAAACGATTCGATACGATAGGATACGATAGGATACGATACGATGCGATAGGAGACCGAGACGAGACGTCTAGAATGGTGGCTCGCCATTGGTCGGAATTGTCAAAAGGGGCGTAACCCTACAATTCGCAATTATTTATTTTTATTTATTTATTTATTTATTTATTTATTTATTATACACGGGTTTTCCCCTTTTTACATATGAAATATAATATAGATACATAATTATACTAAAAATAAACCAAAAATGAACAATTATGGTTGTACTACAGTAATAGACGGACACTATACTACCAATCTTTTTAAATTGGCTTTGAATGAATTTGATGTTATTCCAGTAAATTCCAAACCTCTATTGCAATATTCATTACCTAATCCAAGAAAACGTGACAACGTACTATGATAGCCATAATTTGTGCGATGGTAGGGAACTTGGAATAAGTCCAAGTTACGAGTAGGTCTGTTTGGAACTCTAAAATAAATCAAATGGAGCAATGAAGGACAATCTATCTCCCCTGCTAGTATCTTATGGAGAGTAGTCAAGTCAGATCTTATTTTACTACTTTCCAAGCTGGTAATATTCAAATTTAGCATAACTTGCATATAATCGTATTCACCTTGTTGCAGATTCATTTTAAATGCCATACACCTTAGAAATTTTCTATGCACTCTTTCTATTTGATCGATGTGAGTTTGATAATATGGTGACCACACTGGTGAGGCGTATTGAATAACCGAATATACCAATGATAGATATAACGTTCTAAAGGCCATAAAAGATAGTTTTTTAGTATTTCTAGAAATGAAACCTAATAATTGAAAAGATTTACTGACTATGCAGTCAATATGATGTGTAAAATTTAATTGATGGTCAAATATAACTCCTAAATCGCGAATTTCAAAAACCCGTTTAAGGCTGTTTTCAATTTGATAATCGAATTGAATAGGATTATTGGACCTAGAAAATGAAATACAATAGCACTTGTCAACATTGAGTGACATCCCATTATTTTGTGACCAATTGATCAATCAAGGTTTTCACAGTCCATTACGGAGTTGATTGGCATATAAATTTTGAGGTCGTCGGCGAAGAGAAGGTATTTACAGTGGCAAAAATTAAGGGCAATATCATTAATGAAAATATTGAAGAGAAGTGGACCCAGATGTGATCCCTGCGGGACACCAGATGTAACATGAATGTCACTGGAAATGTGGTCTTGAATTTTTACCAACTGTTTTCTATCAGTTAAATAGCTATTTAACCAACATGTTAACCATGTTGGAAAACCTGTTTCTTGAAGTTTATTAATCAACAAACCGTGGTTGACCCTATCAAAGGCCTTACTAAAATCAGTATAAATTGTATCAATTTGAAGACCTTTTTCTAGGGCTCTGACATTATCTTGTTGATATACTAATAAATTTGATGTTGTTGATCTACCTGTAGCAAATCCATGTTGATTTTCATTCAGCAAATTTTTGCAATGCCACGAAAGGTAGTGCACAATTAAAAATTCAAAAAGTTTTGGAATGGCTGAAAGTTTACTAATCGGTCGATAGTTTTTTATGTCATCCTTTTTGCCACTTTTGAAAATGGGGTGACATAACTATTCTTCCATTGGCAGGGAAATATTCCAAGCTTCAATGATAAATTGAATATTTTACACAATGGCGTAGTTAGTGAATAAACACATCTTTTAAGGAAATAAGCAGGGATCCCGTCTGGCCCACAACTCAAGTTATCTTTTAATGAATTCAACCCATCGAATACTTCCTCAATGCTGAATGTTATGAATGGAATATCAACTGCTGACGCCTCTGATTCGTTCATGATAGCATCTAAACCCAATCCTTCTATAACATAAACCTCTGAAAAATTTTCGGCAAAAAGATCAACAATATTTTTCCCTGTATCAGCTATTTGATCATTAAGATGCATATTATTTGGAAATCCATGATTTTTTCTCAATGAGTTTATATAATTCCAAAAATATTTTGAATTACTGATTATTTGGTCATCAATATTTGCTGTATAAGTATCATGACAAAATTTCATAAGATCTTTGCATTGAGATCTCAGATTGGAAAATATTAGATAATCTTGATCTGAACGAGTTGATTTATAATTTGCGTGAGCCTTCTTTTTTTCAGTTATAAGTACTTTCAGCTCTTTGGTATACCATTTTGGATAAGTTGTTGGTTTACTTTTCTTCCTAGGAATAAAGATTGCAAAAGAGTTGCCAATAATTTGGTAAAATTTCTCAACCATAGTATGAATATCTAGGTTATTGAATAGAAGTCTCCAGTTTATTGGTGCTAAATAATTATTTAAACCTACATAGTCTGCATTCTTAAAATCATAGTAAAACTCTTCAAATAGAAGTGGTTTAAATTTAACTAATAGTTCCAATTCGGCAGTAATGGCTTTATGATGGAAGTTATTAGGTAACAGTAGGTCAGTGGCCTCCTGAACCTGAACAAAAACATTTTGTGAAAAAACTAGATCTAGATATACATTATGATTATTAGGAATGAAATTGAGTTGTTTAAAATTAAGAAAAGAAAAATGATCACATATAACATGGGCTGGATATCCTTGAGGGCAACGAACGCTAAGTCCATGCTCCTCCGAAGATACCCACGTAGCCAATGGTAAATTATAATCACCAAAGAGATAACATTGAGATGCCCTGAATTTCTCTAATATTTGTTCGACAGAAGTACAATGATCTATATAAATATCCAAAGAGATACCATTGTAATCTTTAAAAGAATGAATAAATGTTCGACATTTGGACTAATTCCATCCAGTATTTTCACGTTCAGCTCTTTTTGAAGCACATCATCACACCACCACCTCGAGACTTGTTACTTGTGTTCACATTTCGATCAGTTCTAAAAATATTATAGTTGATTAAACCAAATTCTGCATCATAGTAGGAGCTCGTTAGCCATGTTTCAGTTACTATAATAACATCATAATTGCAGCACAGGACAGAGTTTTTAAATTCATCAAGTCTAGTTCTTAAACCTCCGACATTTTGATAATATATTTTTAACGTATGGTAAGAGTCATATCTTAGTTTTTTGATTCTTCAATTACAGGAATGCCTTTTCTATATTTGATAGTGAGATTTTGCTCACCTCGATCTCGACGTTGTTTTAGCTCATCTTGAACTTTTTTCATTTGTTCTTGCTGTAATTTGGTTTTGTCTGAAGCAATTCTGAATTTTGTGTTGAGCAATCTATTTTTGATCTAAGAGCATAACCAACTGCATTCGAGTTTGATAAAATCATCTTGATAGGCCTGGGTTTATTACCTTGTCGACCTATGCGGATAACTTTAGTTAGATCGTGGCTCTCAACCCCAATAGATTCAAGAACTTGAATGGCAATTTTTTTGTCGTCAGCTATTTTGGCTTCTAGACTTTCTGACTTCGATTCTTCAACATTGAACAGCATCAGATTATTCGAGCGAATTGCACGTTCATGAACCTCAGTAAGTATATTTTCCATGCCAGCACCATTAATGGATTTCAAATCATTCAATTCCCGTTTCAGCAAACTAAGTTCCTCACAATGTTTCTTCTTCGTATCCTTGACTTCTTGTTTCAGAAGACTTATATCATTTTCCAATACTGATAATTTGGTTAGGAGATGGGGTACTTTTTTAAAAGATGATTTACATTCCTCGCAAAAAGAATATTACTCGCCTCTGCACTACTATAGCCTTTATCTCGCTTGGGCACAATCCTGAGCATTTTTCATTAAGATGGAACGGGGTGCGGCAGCTGTCACACTGTATATATTTATCATCATCCTGTATATGGATTGAACACTTGGAGCACTCCATTTAGATTAGAAATGTTTCAGCAAAGTTCCCGTACTAATGCAAAATTCACAATCACAATAATGTTTTTATTCAGCATTCAGTTTTTGTGCACAAAAAGAGCAAAGGGAGTAATGAAGAAGATTGAGAAAAAAAGCCTAGCACACTTTTATCTTCGTACTTTTTGCTTGCAATTTTATGGCTAAGAATCAATGATTTTCCAATGGGTCTTTATGTAATAGAGATATCTTGATTACCGTTTTATCATCTGATGAAGCTCGTCTTCAGGATTCTAATGATATAAAATTCACTTCACTTTGTTTGCAATGTCCTTTGAATTAAGAGCATTTCAGTGAGAACAGTAAACACCTGTGTACTACGTAGACAGAGATTTACAATACTATATTTCAATTGTTTTCACTCTAGATTTCATTCGAACTTTTTTCCGAATTATACAAAATATATTTTATGAAAAATACGATACGATGCGATGCGATACGGAGACGGGACGAGACGTCTAGAATGGCGGCTCGCCATTGGTCGGAATTGTCAAAAGGGGCGTAACCCTGCAATTCGCAATTACAATACTATATTTTGAGTGTTTTCACTCTAGATTTCATTCGAACTTTTTTCCGAATTATACAAAATATATTTTATGAAAAATAATATTCAACATTAATTTGCTGAAATGGGCCAAATGCGGCATTTCACGACACGACCCCCTTCAAAAAGGACGCTTAACAAATGTACCAACCATATTTATCATCAACACAACCACCAACGCCTTGAAAGAGGCTTTTTTTCCACTTTATTTCAACAGCATCATACATCTTATATGGCACTTCATGCCCAAATACCCCAGAGGGTTAACAGTAATTGGTCCCTATCCTAATTGGGTATAATGTTAACTTAAAGCTACTTACTTAAAATTTCAAATTTTTTCAGGTAACATGAACAGATAAGGATACTCCACAATCCCCCTCGAAGAGTGACAATATATAGCCAGAAAACTAGCTGTATGCCATCCGTAGCTGAAATTATGGTAAAGATGATTATATTATAATTATGTTCAAAACTCAAAATATCAGTAATACCAAAACACTTAATATTGCAATGAAACATTTACTATTTTTAGGTAGAACTACGAACTTAATTATAATATCCAGTCTTGATACAAACTCAGACTATAGAATACATAACAATATTACTAATGCTGTGAAACGTTTCAAGTCGGCAAACAGAAACTCTTCTATAAAATATCTCCTTGACGAGAATGAAGACAATAACAAATTTGAAATCTGTGAAGAAATCAAAAATCATTTTCTTTCTTCATTCAAGTCTTCTGTTGTATTGAAAACAATAAAGACGGTCGAGCATAACACAAAATTGGATAACTCGGGATCGTTGCAGTTTTTTCGAGTCTAATTTAAATATTCATGGAAATGTGACAAAGAGCAAACAAGAAAATAAATTAGTCATTCTTCATCAGAACATACAATGTATAAAGAATAAAATTTTAGATATAGAACTTTATGTTGATACCATGCATATAAAACCTCGAGTACTATGCTTCTCTGAACACTGGATGAAACCAGATGAAGAAGAAATTACCAAACTGACAGGATACAAACTATTGTCTTCATTCTCAAGGAAGGATATGATTCATGGAGGCACTTGTATCTATACAAGAGAAGATAATTTTGAAAATTTAAATGTTTTAAAGGAAAAGTGTATAGAAGGTCATATTGAATACTCTTGTGTGCAATGTAGACAGATGAAATTGGTTATTTTATGTTTTTATCGTTCAAATTTGGGTAGAATAGATGTCTTCATGGAAAGTTTTGAAAATATTCTTCAGGAGTTGCTCACAAATTTTGGTGATCATAAGATTGTTCTATGTGGAGATTTTAACATAAATCTCTTTAAAAAAACAACACATCTATCGAATTTTTAGAGCTACTCCTTTCCCATAATTTTCATCAAACAATATTTGAGGCAACAAGGGTAACAAAGAAGACTGCAACGCTTATTGATAATTTTTCGTAAACTTCGAGGATGTGGAGAGTGAAGTGTTAGTTACAGCCTTGTCTGATCACCATGGTCAAATAGTAAACCTGGAAAATATGGTTTCCACTAAAAAAGTTACATATCAAACTAAAAGAATATTCTCCAAAACAAAATTAAAACATTTTAGAGATGAGCTGCAGTCTGAAAACTGGGACGTAGTCCTCAAAAATTCAGATGCAAATGAGGCATATTCCTTGTTTCTAAATATTATTTCTGGACTAATGAACAGAATCATGCCAAAAAAGAAATATTATTCTAATAAACATAGTTCCAAAACATGGATAACGGCTGGAATCAAAGTATCATGCAAAAACAAACGAATAATATTTGAAAAACTTAGTAGAGGACTAGTAACCAAGGAGTATTATAGATATTATAGTAAAATTTTGAAAAAAGTTATTGAGGAAGCGAAAGTGCTAAATAGCTTAGAAGTAATAAACACAGCGGAAAATAAAGGGAAGGCCACCTGGGGTTTGATAAATAATATAACAAAGAAGAGCTCAATAAAAAAAAATATTTTTAATCACTTTGACTGCGAAAGAAAAAGTATCTTGGATCAGGCAAATAATTATTTCTTGAATGCATGTCCAAACGTAAGAACTAAATCCAATACTACTTGTGAAATACCAAATTACTGTCCCAATAGTATATTTCTAGATGAAGTTACTCCTTTAGAAATAATTGAATGCATAAATAGCTTAAAAAATAAGAAATCAGTGGGTTTCGATGAAATTCCTATTTCACTCCTGAAGAATGTAGCAGATTTCATAGCAATTCCTTTGGCTTATATTATGAATCTCTGTTTTGAAACGGAATCTTTCCGGAAAAATTGAAAGTAGCTCACATAAAAGCCATATTTAAAAAAAGGAAAAAAGATGAGTTAAAAATTATAGACCTATATCTCTGCTTCCCAATTTGAGCAAAATCCCAGAAAAACTGATTCATAAACGACTGATGAACTTTTTAGAAAAAAATAAAGTTATAACGGAATGTCAAAACGGCTTTAGAAAGGGACGAACAACGGCATTGGCAATTTATAAAGCTTTGGAAAAAATTCTTGATGCTCAAAATGATGGCAAGTGCACTTTAGCAGTGTGCTTAGATCTCTCGAAAGCCTTCGATAGTGTGGAATATGAGATATTACTGGACAAAATGGAAAAATATGGAATTCGTGGAGTGGCGCATAGACTGCTTGCATCTTATCTATGTAACAGACAACAATTTGTGGTAGAAAAGGATGAAAGCGGAAACCTCATTAAATCAGAAATGGCTATAATTAAAAGAGGGGTACCACAGGGTTCAATTTTAGGCCCACTTTTGTACATTTTATACACGAACGAACTTCCAGAAATAGTTAAGCAAGCTGTTATATTGTATGCAGATGATACATCCTTGATCATCAATGAAGATAACTCATTGTCGGCTGTTGCAACGGTCAATGAAAATTTACAAAAGTTAAATGGATGGTTCTCAGACAATAATCTTTTGTTAAATGTAAATAAAACCCAAATTATGCATTTTCTCAGACAATATGTCTTTTTGGGGTGATAATAGATCATCGTCTAGATTGGAAATCTATATAGATCAGTTGACTCGAGCTCTATCAAAATATACATATGCCTTATATGTACTCTCTGAAAATATTAATGTGAATGCTGCTCTAATGTCGTATCACGATATGTACAGTCCAAACTCCGTTATGGAATAATATTTTGGGGAAACTCTTCCCACATACAGAGAGTACTTATTCTTCAGAAAAAATGTGTGAGGAAAATTTTTAAAGTTGCCCGTCACGAAAGTTGCAAACCCCTATTTAGAGAAAATAATATATTGACAGTTATCTCTTTATATATATATGAATCAATTAATTTTGTTTTGAATAATAAATACTTGTTTAATGACAGGGTAGTATCTCATAAGCACAATACGCGAAGTAAATGTGATTTACGAAATGATAAAGTTAAATATACGTATATCCAAAAAAATGTGCAGTACAGTTTGGTGAAAATATGGAATAAGCTACCAAATAACATTAGGTTAATGGAAAATGGAATTATTAAAAAAAGACTCAAGGTTTTTTGAGTAAAAATGTTTTTTATAAAATTGAAGAGTATTTTCAACATAATATGGAAAGTCTATGATACAAAAAATTTATTAGTTTTAATATGTGAGTGTTTCAATCTTAATGTATTCATCCTGCAATTTATTCTGGATAACTGGAATTAATTTGCAGGTGAATCTCATAATTTTTAAATGTATTAAATGTATTATTATGTATATAAATACTTACTTAAGTCATTTTACCCTAATGTAATATTTAAGATTATTTATTTGACATGTTCTACACCTCTATGAGGTATATTATTCGACAGAACGAATAAAGACAACTTACTATGTATGTGTATACACAAAGGTGTCTGTGTAAGTGTATATCAGTACCTATTAGAGTATGTTTATTTAGAAACCCATTATTTCGTTTATTCGACAAGTCTGGTAATTGGGATTTGATTACTTTCCCTTTTAATATCTGTGCAAGTTTCTCAATTTTATACATTTTCAATGATTTTATTATGACAGGCAGTATGAAACGACATACATGTAAATATTTTACCGTAATCATTGTAATTGTAATTATATTTAAGATTATTTATTTATTTGACATGTTCTACACTTCTATGAGGTATGTAAATTAACAGAACGAATAAAGATATCTATCTATAGCTGTTTGGCCATCTGTAGCCGGGAATTTAGCTGTTTGGCCATCCGTAGCCGGGAATATACCTGTTTGGCCTTCCGTAGCCTGGAATATAGTTGTTTTTAAAAAAAAACGAACTATAGTGAAAAAAAAACTTAGGTAAGTTTCAACGAAACGGAATGGAACAAAACGATACGATAGGATGCGATAGGATACGATAGGATACGATTGGATACGATAGGATACGAAACAATACGATACGAAAGGAAACGATACGAAACGATACGATAGGATAGGATACGATACGATACGAGACGTCCAGAATGGCGGCTCGCCATTGGTCGGAATTGTCAAATGGGGCGCAACCCTGCAATTCGCAATTACAATACTATATTTTGAGTGTTTTCACTCTAGATTTCATTCGAACTTTTTTCCGAATTATACAAAATATATTTTATGAAAAATAATATTTAACATTAATTTGCTGAAATGGGCCAAATGCGGCATTTCACGACACGACCCTCCAAAAGACGCTTAACAAATGTACCAACCATATGTATCACCAACACAACCACCAACGCTTCGAAAGAGGCTTTTTTTTCACTTTATTTCAACAGCATCATTCATCTTATATGGCACTTCATGCCCAAATACCCCAGAGGGTTAACAGTAATTGGTCCCTATCCTAATTGGGTATAATGTTAACTTAAAACTACTAACTTGATATTTCAAATTTTTTCAGGTAACATGAACCGAACAGATAAGGATACTCCTCAATCAATCTCAATCCCCCTCGAAGAGTGACAATATATAGCCAGAAAACTAGATGTATGCCATCCGTAGCCGGGAATATTGCTGTTTGGCCATCTGTAGCCGAGAATATAGCTGTTTGGCTATCCGTAGCCGGGAATATGGCTGTTTGGCCTTCCGTAGCCGGGAATATAGTTGTTTTTTGAGAAAAACGAACTATAGTGAAAAAAATACTCAGGTATGTTTTAACGAAACGGAATGGAACGAAACGATAGGATACAATAGGATACGATTGGATACGATTGGATACGATAGGATACGATAGGATACGATAGGATACGATTCAAAACGATTCAAAAGAAAGGCAACGAAAGGAAACGAAACGAAGGATACGATAGGATACGATAGGATACGATATGATAGGATACGATAAGATACGATACAATAGGATACGATACAATACGATACGCTACGATACCATACCAAACGATAGGAGACGGACGAGACGTCTAGAATGGCGGCTCGCATTGGTCGGAATTGTCAAATAAACAAATCAACTTTATTTTAAAACCCAATTGGGGAAGAACATGTCAAGTATACAGGCATATGCGTATATATGTATATATAAAAAGAAATAGAAACTCGAGATATAAAAACTCGAGATAGCCAATGAGTTAGTCACAGTGGTAATAAAAGATAAAATGCAATAAAATACAAAACAATTAAATGACAAAACATGTTAAAATCATTCAAAAAATTCATTGATGTTATAAAACAGATTCCTGTGTAAAAATTGTTTAATAGAGTTACGGAAGTTGAAGTGAGTAGTTTGATTTCTGATGTCTTCGGGTAATTTATTATAAACCCTTATTCCAGTTGAGAGTGGTCCATTTGACGTTATCTGGAGATTATCATGATTTGGGTAGATGGAATGGTTATTTCTGGTTTCATAGGAATGAATATCCATATGCCTAGGAAGAGTATTTCTAATTTTGTGAATATAACAGGCAACTTCCATTATGTACAGACAAGCCAAAGGCAATATATTCAACTCAGCAAATACAGGTCTACAGGAGTGTCTGGATGATATGTATTTTATTGCTCTCAAAGCTCTTTTCTGGCTCAAGAATAGATACTGTGCAGCTGTTGAATTTCCCCATAGTAGAATGCCATAGAGTAAAATAGACTGGATTTCGGCAAAGTAGAAGTTTCTCAAACAGTGTACATCAACAACCTTCCGTAGACATCGAATCTGGTATATTTTCGTATTAATTTTGTTGATTGCACTAGTTATATGCTCATACCAACTGAGATCATCTTGTGTTTTCACTCTAGATTTCATTCGAACTTTTTTCCGAATTATACAAAATATATTTTATGAAAAACAATATTTAACATTAATTTGCTGAAATGGGCCAAATGCGGCATTTCACGACACGACCCCCTCCAAAAAGGACGCTTAACAAATGTACCAACCATATTTATCACAAACACAACCACCAACGCCTTGAAAGAGGCTTTTTTTCCACTTTTTTTCAACAGCATCATACATCTTATATGGCACTTCATGCCCAAATACCCCAGAGGGTTAACAGTAATTGGTCCCTATCCTAATTGGGTATAATGTTAACTTAAAGCTACTTACTTAAAATTTCAAATTTTTTCAGGTAACATGAACAGATAAGGATACTCCACAATCCTCCTCGAAGAGTGACAATATATAGCCAGAAAACTAGCTGTATGCCATCCGTAGCCGGAAATATAGCTGTTTGGCCATCCGTAGCCGGGAATATAGCTGTTTGGCCATCCGTAGCCGGGAATATACCTGTTTGGCCATCCGTAGCCGGGAATATACCTGTTTGGCCTTCTGTAGCCGGGAATATAGTTGTTTTTTGAAAAAACGAACTATAGTGAAAAAAAAACTTAGGTAAGTTTTAACAAAACGGAATGAAACGGAATGGAACGAAACGATACGATAGGATACGATAGGATACGATAGGATATGATAGGATACGATAGGATACGATTGGATACGATAGGATACGATAGGATACGAAACAATACGATACGAAAGGAAACGAAAGGTAACGAAAGGAAACGAAAAATACGAAAGATACGATACGATAGGATACGATACGATACGAGACGTCTAGAATGGCGGCTCGCCATTGGTCGGAATTGTCAAATGGGGCGTAACCCTGCAATTCGCAATTACAATACTATATTTCGAGTGTTTTCACTCTTGATTTCATTCGAACTTTTTTCCGAATTATATAAAATATATTTTATGAAAAATAATATTTAACATTAATTTGCTGAAATGGGCCAAATGCGGCATTTCACGACACGACCCCCTCCAAAAAAGACGCTTAACAAATGAACCAACCATATTAATCACCAACACAACCACCAACGCTTCGAAAGAGGCTTTTTTTTCACTTTATTTCAACAGAATCATACATCTTATATGGCACTTCATGCCTAAATACCCCAGAGGGTTAACAGTAATTGGTCCCTATCCTAATTGGGTATAATGTTAACTTAAAGCTACTTACTTAAAATTTCAAATTTTTTCAGGTAACATGAACAGATAAGGATACTCCACAATCCCCCTCGAAGAGTGACAATATATAGCCAGAAAACTAGATGTATGCCATCCGTAGCTGGGAATATAGCTGTTTGGCCATCCGTAGCCGGGAATATAGCTGTTTGGCCATCCGTAGCCGGGAATATAGCTGTTTGGCCTTCCGTAGCCGGGAATATAGTTGTTTTTTGAGAAAAACGTACTATAGTGAAAAAAAAACTCAGGTATGTTTTAACGAAACAGAACGAAACGGAATGGAACGAAACGATACGATAGGATACGCTAGGATACAATAGGATACGATTGGATACGATTGGATACGATAGGATACGATAGGATACGATAGGATACGATTGGAAACGATTCAAAACAAAAGGAAACGAAAGAAACGATACGATACGATAGGATACGATAGGATACGATAGGATACGATACGATAGGATACGATAAGATACGATATGATACCTTACGATACGATACCGAGACGGGACGAGACGTCTAGAATGGCGGCTCGCCATTGGTCAGAATTGTCAAAAGGGGCGTAACCCTGCAATTCGCAATAACAATACTATATTTTGAGTGTTTTCACTCTAGATTTCATTCGAACTTTTTTCCGAATTATACAAAATATATTTTATGAAAAATAATATTTAACATTAATTTGCTGAAATGGGCCAAATGCGGCATTTACGACACGCCTCAAAAGGACGCTTAACAAATGTACCAACCATATTATCACCAACAAACCACCAACGCCTTGAAAGACTTTTTTTCCATTTATTTCAACAGCATCTACATCTTATTGGAACTTATTCCAAATACCAGAGGTTAACAGTAATTGTCCTATCCTAATTGGGTATAATTTATGAAGCTACTTAATTAAAATTTCAAATTGTCAAGTAACATGAACAGATAAGGATCTCCACAATCCCTCAAAGTGACAATATTTAGCCAAAACTAGCTATGCCATCCAGCCGGGAATATAGCTGTTTGGCCATCCTACTGGGAATATAGCTCTTGTTATCCGTGGCGAATATACTTGCATTCCGAGCAGGAATATAGTTGTCTTTAAGGAAAACAACTATTGAAAAAAACTTAGTAAGTTTCACGGAATGAAACGGAATGGAACGAAACGATACGATCGATCCTGATAGATGATACGATAGGATACAATAGGATAGGATTGGATATGATTGGATATGATAGGATATGATAGGATACGATAGGATACGAAATGATACGAAAGGAAAGGACGAAAGGAAACGATGAAAGAAAGTATTTAGAAACATGAAAACGATGAGTCGCTAGAATGGCGGCTCGCCATTGGATCTCAATGTCAAAGGGCGTAACCTGCAATCGAATTAGAATACTATATTTCGAGTGTTTCACTTCGATTTCATTCGAACTTTTCGAATTATACAAATATATTTATGAAAATAATATTTAACATTAATTTGTGAAATGGGCCAAATCGGCATTTCGAGAACGACTCCAAAAGACGCTTAACAAATGTACAACCATATTTATCACCAACACAACTACAACGCTTGAAGAGGCTTTTCACTTTATTTCAACAGCATCATAATCTTATATGGCACTTCATGCCCAAATTCCCAGAGGGTTAACATAATTGGTCCCTATCCTAATTGGTATAATTTAACTTAAAACTACTTACTTGAATTTTCAATTTTTTCGGTAACATGAACCGAAAGATAAGGATACTCTCAATCAATCTCAATCCCCCTCGAAGAGTGACAATATATAGCCAGAAAACTAGATGTATGCCATCCGTAGCCGGGAATATAGCTGTTTGGCCATCCGTAGCGGGGAATATAGCTGTTTGGCCATCCGTAGCCGGGAATATAGCTGTTTGGCCTTCCGTAGCTGGGAATATAGTTGTTTTTTGAGAGAAACGGACTATAGTGAAAAAAAAACTCAGGTATGTTTTAACGAAACGGAACGAAACGGAATGGAACGATACGATAGGATACGATAGGATACGATAGGATATGATAGGATACGATAGGATACGATAGGAAGATATACGATAGGAAACGATACGATACATAGGATACGATAGGATACGATGGATACGATAGGATACGATACGATACGATACGAACGATACGATACGGAGAAGGGATGAGACGTCTAGAATGGCGGCTTGCCATTGGTCGGAATTGTCAAAAGGGGCGTAACCCTGCAATTCGCAATTACAATACTATATTTTGAGTGTTTTCACTCTAGATTTCATTCGAACTTTTTTCCGAATTATACAAAATATATTTTATGAAAAATAATATTTAACATTAATTTGCTGAAATGGGCCAAATGCGGCATTTCACGACACGACCCCCTCCCAAAAGGACGCTTAACAAATGTACCAACCATATTTATCACCAACACAACCACCAACGCCTTGAAAGAGGCTTTTTTTTCCACTTTATTTCAACAGCATCATACATCCTATATGGCACTTCATGCCCAAATACCCCAGAGCGTTAACAGTAATTGGTCCCTATCCTAATTGGGTATAATGTTAACTTAAAGCTACTTACTTAACATTTCAAATTTTTTCAGGTAACATGAACAGATAAGGATACTCCACAATCCCCTTCGAAGAGTGACAATATATAGCCAGAAAACTAGCTGTATGCCATCCGTAGCTGGGAATATAGCTGTTTGGCCATCCGTAGCCGGGAATATAGCTGTTTGGCTATCCGTAGCGGGAAATATACCTGTTTGGCCTTTCGTAGCCGGGAATATAGTTGTTTTTTAAGAAAAACAAACCATAGGGAAAAACAAACTTAGGTAAGTTTCAACGAAACGGAATGGAACGAAACGATAGGATACGATTGGATACGACAGGATTCAAATCGATATGATACGAAAGGAAACGAAAGGAAACGAAAGGAAACGAAATGATACGAAACGATACGATACGATATGATAGGATAGATACGATACGGGACGAGACGTCTCGAATGGCGGCTCGATATTGGTCGGAATTGACAAAAGGGGCGTAACCCTGCAATTCGCAATTACAATACTATATTTTGAGTGTTTTCACTCTAGATTTCAATCGAACTTTTTTCCGAATTATACAAAATATATTTTATGAAAAATAATATTCAACATTAATTTGCTGAAATGGGCCAAATGCGGCATTTCACGACACGACCCCCTCCAAAAAGGACGCTTAACAAATGTACCAACCATATTTATCACCAACACAACCACCAACGCCTTGAAAGAGGCTTTTTTTTTCCACTTTATTTCAACAGCATCATACATCTTATATGGCCCAAATACCCCAGAGGGTTAACAGTAATTGGTCCCTATCCTAATTGGGTATAATGTTAACTTAAAACTACTTACTTGAAATTTCAATTTTTTTCATGTAACATGAACCGAACAGATAAGGATACTCCTCAATCAATCTCAATCCCCCTCGAAGAGTGACAATATATAGCCAGAATATAGCTGTTTGGCCATCCGTAGCGGGGAATATAGCTGTTTGGCCTTCCGTAGCTGGGAATATAGTTGTTTCTTGAGAGAAACGGACTATAGTGAAAATAAACTCAGGTATGTTTTAACGAAACGGAACGAAACGGAATGGAATGGAATGAAACGATACGATAGGATACGATAGGATACGATAGGATACAATAGGATACGATTGGATACGATTGGATATGATAGGATACGATAGGATACGATAGGATACGATTCGAAACGATTCAAAACGAAAGGAAACTAAAGGAAACGAAGGATACGATAGGATACGATAGGATACGATACGATAGGATACGATAAGATACAATACGATACGATACGATACGAGACGATACGATACGGAGGAGGGACGAGACGTCTAGAATGGCGGCTCGCCATTGGTCGGAATTGTCAAAAGGGGCGTAACCCTGCAATTCGCAATTACAATACTATATTTTGAGTGTTTTCACTCTAGATTTCATTCGAACTTTTTTCCGAATTATACAAAATATATTTTATGAAAAATAATATTTAACATTAATTTGCTGAAATGGGCCAAATGCGGCATTTCACGACACGACCACCTCCCAAAAGGACGCTTAACAAATGTACCAACCATATTTATCACCAACACAACCACCAACGCCTTGAAAGAGGCTTTTTTTTCCACTTTATTTCAACAGCATCATACATCTTATATGGCACTTCATGCCCAAATACCCCAGAGGGTTAACAGTAATTGGTCCCTATCCTAATTGGGTATAATGTTAACTTAAAGCTACTTACTTAAAATTTCAAATTTTTTCAGGTAACATGAACAGATAAGGATACTCTACAATCCCCTCGAAGAGTGACAATATATAGCCAGAAAACTAGTGTATGCCATCCGTCAGGAATATAGCTGTTTGGCCATCCGTAGCCGGGAATATAGCTGTTTGGCTATCCGTAGCGGGAATATACCTGTTTGGCCTTCCGTAGCCGGGAATATAGTTGTTTTTTAAGAAAAACGAACTATAGTGAAAAACAAACTTAGGTAAGTTTCAACGAAACGGAATGAAACGGAATGGAACGAAACGATAGGATACGATTGGATACGACAGGATTCGAAACGATTGATACGAAAGGAAACGAAAGGAAACGAAAGGAAACGAAATGATACGAAACGATACGATACGATATGATAGGATACGATACGATACAGACGAGACGTCTAGAATGGCGGCTCGTCATTGGTCGGAATTGTCAAAAGGGGCGTAACCCTGCAATTCGCAATTACAATACTATATTTTGAGTGTTTTCACTTTAGATTTCATTCGAACTTTTTTCCGAATTATACAAAATATATTTTATGAAAACCATACCATTTCTAGAAGATAAACTCCACATATTTCTGGTGTACTTTCATCCCACCTCAATAATAGAAAACACTCTGTTTACAAAAGCTGCCACATATAAGTATGCAATTATTATTGGAGATTTCAATATTAATAGAGGGAAGAACAAACAAATTAAATATTTCCTGGACAACTCCACATTCGAGAAAGCAGATACCCCGCCAACCTTCATCATGCCTAATAACCTGGATTCTACTCCAGACCTAATCCTCCACACCAGTAACATAAAGAACAACATAACACAAATAACCACTCATCCTGATCTGGGATCCGACCATCTTGCTATAGACATTTCGATAGACTTGGAAAGAACAGTAACTGAAGATGAAATACTTAAGGTAAACATCAATAAATGCAATATGGAAAAAGTCAATTATTCCTTAGCGAACTTCACAAATCTCAACCCAACAATCAACAAGGATACAATAAAAAATTTCAACCAGGTGTTGAGCGACTCTGTTCTGGAAAACTCTCCAACAACCAAAGTAAAACCATATCTTCATGAACTACCACCATTCTTCATTGCTTTAATTAAAAAAAAGAGAAAAATGTACCGCGAATATAGACATAATCCCAACCAAGATTTCAAAACGCATCTAAATAGTTACAATAAAAACATGCAAAGACTAATATACCAGTTCAGAGAGAGTAAGTGGATTGAGACATGTGATGAAATCAACCATATGCATGGAAAAAACTATTGGCACCAGATCAAGAAAATCAGCAAATATATATAATAATAATAATCTTTATTAGCATCAGCTCTCAATTATAAATAGTATAAATAAAATAGTATAGTATAAATAAAATAGCATAAATAAAGTACAGAACACATAAAATACAATGCACGAACAAGTTAAATTAGCAGTATAAAATCGAAATAATACAAGAAGAGATATCACAATGATGGGTTATAAACCTTTTATATATTTTACACACTGGCTTTTGAATTCTCTTAATGACGAGTATTCTTTCAATTCTCTTGGTAATGAGTTGTAAAGCTGTAAGCCTTTGATGAACACTGTGTTTGTAGCAGCATTAGCAATATTAATATAGAAATCATTGGAAGCATGTGATCTGGTATTGTGATTATGTATTTCTTGGAGATAAGTTATTTCTGCAGTTAGATAGGTTGGTAAGCATCCTGACTTGAGTTTATACACAAACTTCAGCATATTATAAGCAGAACATTCAATAAATTCAAGGATTCCAACATGTAAGCTATTGATGTTCGTTTTCTACATAATAGAATGGCTCTCATAGCACGATTTTGTACTTTTTGTAATGTATCAATTTGTTCATTATTCATCAGGTATATGAATGTCCCACAGAAATCAAGATGAGGAGATATTATGGTTTTATATATAGTTAACTTAGTAAAAGATGATACCTTATTATTCAATCTATATAGGAAATTAATTTTTCTTGCCATTTTCTTCTTAATATACTCACAATGTGATTTAAGATTCAGTTCATTATCTATCATGAAGCCCAGGTACTTGAAATGTTTAGCTTCTTCAATTACATTATTATCAATCAATAAATGGTGGCTGGATGTTACATTTTTCAATTTGTTCAAGTTATATTTATTTGAAATTACCATGTATTTGGTTTTATTTATGTTTAATTTCAAACCATTGTCATTCAGCCATATGGACAAATTTCTCAAATCTTGATTTATTAATGATATAGTACTCTGAATATCCTCTACATCTCCTTCGCAGTAGATCATAGTATCATCCGCAAACAATTTTATTTTGCAATTTTGAACATGGTGTACTATGTCATTGATGAACAAAATGAATAATATTGGTCCTAGAGCACTTCCTTGAGGGACTCCATAATGTATGTCGTTGCTGCCAGAAAATGTATTATTATATTTAACTATTTGAGACCTACCAGAAAGATAGCTTTCAAACCATTTCAGCGCATTTTCCTTAATGCCAAATTTCTCGAGTTTTCTCAGAAGCAGAGAGACATTTACAGTTTCAAAGGCTCTCTTTAAGTCTAAAAATATAACAATAATGATCTTTTTATTATTGATTATCTCAGTTTTCCATTTAGACAATAAATAATGCAATGCAGTTTCACACGAATGTGCCTGCCTGAATCCTGATTGTTCCTTTACTAGTATATTATTATCTTCTACAAATTGTAGTAGCTGATCCTTTACTGCTAATTCTAATATTTTCTCATAGATAGGAAGTGTATTAATTGGGCGGAATTCCGAACAAGAGGTTGTATTGGACACTTTTTCAATAGGCACAATTGTGGCTACTTTCCATTTTTCAGGAATTGTCCTGTCATCAATGAAGTGTTAATCAAATATAATATATGATTACCAGCAACTTCGAATGTTAATTTTAATATTTCCAAGTTGATGCCGTATTTATCACCACCGTTTTTCTTCATTCTATTCATTATCATTTTGAGGTCATACATTGTTAGTGCTTCAAATGTGGTAAGCGTCATTTGGTGTCGAGGCAAAACATCCAAGATATAATCGGAGCTGTGAACAAGTTTGATGTCGCTTACAATTTCCAATATACTTTCTATGAAGTATGAATTGAAAGAATTTGCTATATCTGCGTCATTTTCTTTCCAATGATTACCGAAATTTATTTTAGAAGGCTTGTTTTGAGGTTTTCCATTTATTAACTCTTTGAGAGACCTCCACATTGCCTTTGCATCTCCTTTGTTTTGATCAATTTGTTCTTCGTAGTATTTTTTCGTTTCCTGCCTAATCAATGAAGTAACAACATTTCTAACTTTCTTATAGTTAATCCAGTCCTCCTCTAATGCCGAATCCCTAGCTACTTTATACAAAAGGTCCCTATATTTTATTTGTTCCATGAGCTCGTCTGTAAACCATACTTTCAGTTTGAAGTTATTGAATGTTCTATATTCTTTCCAAGGTGCATGTTCATCTAGAATTTTAACAACATTATTAACGAATGAGTCTGCCAGTTTATTCACATCAGTACTATTTGTATCCCACTCCAGATCAAATAACGATTTTTGAAACTCTAGCTTATTAAAATTATTTAAGTTTCTTTTGACAGTTGGTGTATTTAAATTCAATTTCACCTCATTTGTTATCAGCGAGATAAGTATATTAGAATGGTCGGAAACTTTAAGATAATCAGATATTTGGTGTTTAATATTTTTATCACTTGTTAACACATAATCAATCAGTGTAGACGAGTCTTTGGTAATTCTTGTACTTCCTTCAACAATTTGATACATTCCAAATAGGTTCAATAGCTGTTTAATTTTTCTACTATACGTTGAGTCTACTTTTAGATCTATGTTGAAATCACCTGTTATAATCAATATAGATTTTTCTTCCATTAAAATCTCAATATTTTCTTCCAAAAATGACAAAAACTCTGAGTGAGAAGAATTTGGAGAATGGTAAAGTCTACAAACAGTATAAGTTTCTTTACTATTCAGTCTTACCTTTGCTGCTAACATCCACGTGTTCATATAGATTGATTTGTTCATTACTTGTTGGTATTCCAAACCTGTCTTAACATAAATGCTGACCCCACCAGTGTGTCTACTCGTAGATTTACAATTTAACATATCAAATCCATCTATTTTTGTTTCATTTTGATTAATATCATCAGTGATACGAGTCTCGGTTATACATAACAACAATGGGTTATGACAATGTATATTCATTAAAACATTATTTAAATTGCATACAAGACTAGCAGCATTTGCATAAAATATAATATTGTTTTTTATGCCTATGAAACTATCACTTTTTGAACTTCTAAAAAAGAATTGCCCTGGCTAGGAGTGATTTGATTCGGTAAATCTATTTGTTGAGTCACAATATTCTCATTGGCAGTGATTAAAGCACCACAATTTCCATCTTCAGTATTTGAAACAACAATATTTTTATTTCCCATGGTTGAAACTACAGTATTATTAGTACAGTAAGGTACATTATTGGAATGATTGTCACTACATAAATAATTTATAAGTTTGATGATTGCTTGGCCCAAGAACCATTTACCCACTCTATTGATACTGATCCCATCGGAATGATAATTTGTTCGTCTAATGATTTTATCTACTTTAATTAGATGGGAACAGAGTAAGCCGCTATAGTGCAGTTCCTTTATCAAGGAGATGTTACGATCATATATACAATTATTTAAATGACTCTTATCATATCGATATGGCTCAGTAATAATAATAGTTTTTGTAAAATTTAATCTATCTATGAAAGACCACCTTAGACTACTACTTATCTTATTGGGCCAAAATATGACTACATCGTTTTTTGTGAGATTTTCACTATTATGTATGGCTGTCTCCAGTAACTCATTATCTGTTGCATTAGGTTTCAAAATAGACAGGAACTGGTAACTGTGTGGCAGTTTACTGGGAAGAAGATTCACAAGGTGTCTTCCAAATATAAAACAAAAGCTAAAACCCCTCATCTTGTGAAAAATGGAGAAACATACACTACTGACTCAGAAATAGCAGACATTTTTGTGGACCACTTCTCAAGAGCATTCGAAGAAGATGAAGACCCCAATTCGATGAAAATTTCTACCAGACAGTTGAGGAGTGGTATATTCGATATTTTGAAAACGAACCACAGATGGACGAAATTAATATCAACGAAGAAGAATATTTTGAAATAGTAAGCCAAGGCAAAAACAGTGCACCGGGAATTGATAATATCACAAAAGAAATAATAAGGAAATTGGAATATGATATACACCTATACATTATTAAAATGTACGAGTATTGTATAAATACACAATATTTTCCACCGGAATGGAAACAAGGAAGAATAATAACAATTCCAAAACCACATACAGACCAGAGTCAACCGAAAACTATAGACCAATCACTCTACTTCCAGTGTTGGGCAAAAACCTCGAAAAACTAATGAAATCACTTATGGAAGAGAAAATAGGAAATGAAATTCCAACTCACCAATATGGATTTCGCCACAAGTGCGGAACAACTCACCCTATATCAGTTCTGATCTCAAACATACAGACTAGCAAACTCTCAGGATATCACAGTGCTGCAATTTTTTTGGATATCAATAAGGCATTTGACAGTGTTTGGCACAAAGGAATTCTGTACAAACTGTATACCTTAGACTGCCCCAAATATATGATACATCTAGTAAAAGATTACCTACTAAGACGGTCCCTCCAAGTGAAAGTAAATCACCAGACATCTGCCTTCTTTCACCCAAAACAAGGTCTCCCGCAGGGCTCACCCCTGTCCCCATTTTTGTATAACATCTACTGTTGCGACCTATTCATCCAGAACAATCCAGACCCCCCAGAACATCTCACTCATCCTACGGAATGCAATTTGCTGACGATACGGCCATAATTAGCCACAACAAAACGCGGGAGAAAGCAGTAAGTAAGTTACAAGACTCGATTGATGACACTATGACATGGTGTAACAAATGGAGGAAAAACCAAAAAACATACAGTAATTAAGTACTTAGGAGTTCACATAGACCCAAAAATGAATTTTAATCATCATACTCAGCTGATGAAAAAAAAGTGCATTACAAGAGCTAAACATTTCCGGACCCTTACCTATAAGAACAGAGGAATCAGCAGTAAAACAGCTGCACACATCTATAAAACCATATGCCGTCCAATCCTGGAATATGCTCACCCAATATACCTCAACGTCAGAAATCCACCTCTGAAGAACTTGGAAGTTGCGGAAAGATCCCCAAAATCACCAAAATGAGACACCCGCAAAACCCCCTACATTATCCTCCAAACCTTTCCAAAACAACCAACGTCGAAGATGAAAAAATTATCCCGAAGTTTGCCAACAATCAAAACAATATTCAAATTATCCAAACCCAATCGATTAGTAGAGCCCCGACAGTGAACCCAAGATTCAAGTTTCCAGCAAACACCTTGATGGAATGCCTCAACATTTTAGCAGAAAGGCCAGGAAATTAACAAATCTAAAATTTTTTTTTTTTTTGCAAATAAATATATATATATATATATATATTTGCATATACAAAATAATGTAACTATAACTGAATTACGAATGTATAACAGGCTGGAGGACTCCGGTCGGTAGCCTATTGGGTAACCAATAAAGTACTTTTATTATTATTATTATTTATTTTATGAAAAATAATATTTAACATTAATTTGCTGAAATGGGCCAAATGCGGCATTTCACGACACGACCCCCTCCAAAAAGGACGCTTAACAAATGTACCAACCATATTTATCACCAACACAACCACCAACGCCTTGAAAGAGGCTTTTTTTTCCACTTTATTTCAACAGCATCATAATCTTATATGGCACTTCATGCCCAAATACCCCTGAGGGTTAACAGTAATTGGTCCCTATCCTAATTGGGTATAATGTTAACTTAAAGCTACTTACTTAAAATTTCAAATTTTTTCAGGTAACATGAACAGATAAGGATACTCCACAATCCCCCTCGAAGAGTGACAATATATAGCCAGAAAACTAGCTGTATGCCATCCGTAGCCGGGAATATAGCTGTTTGGCCATATGTAGCCGGGAATATAGCTGTTTGGCCATCCGTAGCCAGGAATATACCTGTTTGGCCTTCCGTAGCCGGGAATATGGTTATTTAAAAAAAAAACGAACTATAGTGAAAAAAAAGCTTAGGTAAGTTTCAACGGAACGAAACGATACGATAGGATACGATAGGATACGATGGATACGATAGGATACGATAGGATACGAATACGATACGAAAGGATACGATGGAAACGAAAACGAAAAAACGAAACGATAGGAAGAAACAATGATACGAAGGAAACGAAGGAAACGAAACGAGGAAACGAAAGGAAACGAAAGGAAACGAAACGATACGAAACGATACGAACGAAAGATACGATACGATACGAGATACGAAAGATACGATACGATACGATACGATTCGATACGATACGATACCATACGAGACGTCTAGAATGGCGGCTCGCCATTGGTCGGAATTGTCAAATGGGGCGTAACCCTGCAATTCGCAATTACAATACTATATTTCGAGTTTTTTCACTCTAGATTTCATTCGAACTTTTTTACGAGTTATACAAAATATATTTTATGAAAAATAATATTTAACATTAATTTGCTGAAATGGGCCAAATGCGGCATTTCACGACACGACCCCCTCCAAAAAAGACGCTTAACAAATGAACCAACCATATTTATCACCAACACAACCACCAACGCTTCAAAAGAGGCTTTTTTTTCACTTTATTTCAACAGCATCATACATCTTATATGGCACTTCATGCCCAAATACCCCAGAGGGTTAACAGTAATTGGTCCCTATCCTAATTGGGTATAATGTTAACTTAAAACTACTTACTTGAAATTTTAAATTTTTTCAGGTAACATGAACCGAACAGATAAGGATACTCCTCAATCAATCTCAATCCCCCTCGAAGAGTGACAATATATAGCCAGAAAACTAGATGTATGCCATCCGTAGCCGGGAATATAGCTGTTTGGCCATCCGTAGCCGGGAATATAGCTGTTTGGCCATCCGTAGCCGGGAATATAGCTGTTTGGCCTTCCGTAGCCGGGAATATAGTTGTTTTTTGAGAAAAACGTACTATAGTGAAAAAAAACTCAGGTATGTTTTAACGAAACGGAACGAAACGGAATGGAACGAAACGATACGATAGGATACGATAGGATAAGATAGGATACGATAGGATACGATAGGATACGATTGGATACGATTGGATACAATAGGATACGATAGGATACGATAGGATACGATAGGATACGATAGGATACGATTCGATACGATAGGATACAAGGAAAGGAGACGAAGAGATACAATAGGATACGATAGGATACGATAGGAAAGAGGCGTTACGAAATTGAAAAGGAACAACCAGAGACGACAATAATATATTTTGAGTGTTTTCACTCTAGATTTCATTCGAACTTTTTTCCGAATTATACAAAATATATTTTATGAAAAGTAATATTTAACATTAATTTGCTGAAATGGGCCAAATGCGGCATTTCACGACACGACCCCCTCCAAAAAAGACGCTTAACAAATGTACCAACCATATTTATCACCAACACAACCACCAACGCTTCAAAAGAGGCTTTTTTTTCACTTTATTTCAACAGCATCATACACCTTATATGGCACTTCATGCCCAAATACCCCAGAGGGTTAACAGTAATTGGTCCCTATCCTAATTGGGTATAATGTTAACTTAAAACTACTCACTTGAAATTTCAAATTTTTTCAGGTTACATGAACCGAACAGATAAGGATACTCCTCAATCAATCTCATCCCCCTCGAAGAGTGACAATATATAGCCAGAAAACTAGATGTATGCCATCCGTAGCCGGGAATATAGCTGTTTTGCCATCCGTAGCCGGGAATATAGCTGTTTGGCCATCCGTAGCCGGGAATATAGCTGTTTGGCCTTCCGTAGCCGGGAATATAGTTTGTTTTTTGAGAAAAACGTACTATAGTGAAAAAAAAACTCAGGTATGTTTTAACAAACGGAATGGAACGAAACGATAGATAGGATACGATAGGATACAATAGGATACGATTGGATACGATTGGATACAATAGGATACGATAGGATACGATAGGAAACAAAAGGAAACAAAGGAAACGATACGATAGGATACGGAACGATAGGATACGATAGGATACGATAAGATACGATACGATACCTTATGATACAATACGATACGGAGACGGGACGAGACGTCTAGAATGGCGGCTCGCCATTGGTCTGAATTGTCAAAAGGGGCGTAACCCTGCAATTCGCAATAACAATACTATATTTTGAGTGTTTTCACTCTAGATTTCATTCGAACTTTTTTCCGAATTATACAAAATATATTTTATGAAAAATAATATTTAACATTAATTTGCTGAAATGGGCCAAATGCGGCATTTCACGACACGACCCCCTCCAAAAAGGACGCTTAACAAATGTACCAACCATATTTATCACCAACACAACCACCAACGCCTTGAAAGAGGCTTTTTTTTCCACTTTATTTCAACAGCATCATACATCCTATATGGCACTTCATGCCCAAATACCCCAGAGGGTTAACAGTAATTGGTCCCTATCCTAATTGGGTAAAATGTTAACTTGAAGCTACTTACTTAAAATTTCAAATTTTTTCAGGTTACATGAACAGATAAGGATACTCCACAATCCCCCTCGAAGAGTGACAATATATAGCCAGAAAACTAGCTGTATGTCATCCGTAGCCGGGAATATAGCTGTTTGGCCATCCGTAGCCGGGAATATAGCTGTTTGGCCATCCGTAGCCGGGAATATACCTGTTTGGCCTTCCGTAGCCGGGAATATAGTTGTTTTTTAAGGAAAACGAACTATAGTGAAAAAAAAACTTAGGTAAGTTTCAACGAAACGGAATGGAACGAAACGATACGATAGGATACAATAGGATACGATTGGATACGATAGGATACGATAGGATACGAAACAATACGATACGAAAGGAAACGAAAGGAAAGGAAACGATACGAAACGATACGATAGGATAGGATAGGATACGATATGATACGAGAGGTCTAGAATGGCGGCTTGCCATTGGTCGGAATTGTCAAATGGGGCGTAACCCTGCAATTCGCAATTACAATACTATATTTCGAGTGTTTTCACTCTAGATTTCATTCGAACTTTTTTCCGAATTATACAAAATATATTTTATGAAAAATAATATTTAACATTAATTTGCTGAAATGGGCCAAATGCGGCATTTCACGACACGACCCCCTCCAAAAAAGACGCTTCACAAATGAACCAACCATATTTATCACCAACACAACCACCAACGCTTCAATAGAGGCTTTTTTTTCACTTTATTTCAACAGCATCATACATCTTATATGGCACTTCATGCCCAAATACCCCAGAGGGTTAACAGTCACATATCTGTGAACTGTGCATGGAGCAGATGTGTTCTGTTTAAAATAATAATTACAGTGAGAAATTACCAACTTAAAAAGTTGTATTTTATATCAGTGTGCAGCTGGTAAAATGTGTGTTTGAACAAAGCAATTGAAAGTGAAATCTATATGGAAATACCCAGGAAATCAGTGCACTTTCCATCTGCCATTATTGAGGTGGGAGTTTTTTTATTCCATAACAAACCAGGTGGACTGCTTCTTTTGTCTTTTTTTGTGGATTGCCTTTAATAAGGCTGAAGTTTTTTTTTCTTTTTCAAACTTAATAAGAACTATTGATATTCCAGTGGCGTATCATACACACTTTATTGTCAAGTGATAATGTGATGTACACAAAATGAGTTCACCTGAATGCACTCAATGTAAAAAAAAGCAAATGTTAAAGAAAAAATAATAGTTTTTCCATGTGACTCCTGTAAATCTAATTACTGTGGAGAATGCTCAGAGCTAACCAGCTCCGAACTAAAATGTATACCTCTTTTAAAACGCGCATTGAAATACTTCTGCACAAAATGCAGGGATAATGATCTCACGGATTGTTTAAAGAATATGATAAGAGACAAGGAAACAATAATTGAAGACAAAATAACTATAATAAAAATGCTTCAAGATAAAGTGATAAATCTGCAGGAAACAAAAACATATGCAAGTGTTGCTGCAGTCACGAAAGATATTACTCAGATCACTATGACTAAGCAACAACCTAAAAACTTACCAGTGGTAATTGTGAAACCAAACAAACCTCAAAATGCTGAACTAACTAAATCTGAAATACAAACTAAAATCAATCCAAGGCCTCTCCAAGTCTCAATAAACTCTGTCAAAACAGGGTATAACGGAAATCTGATAATAAAATGTAACTCTCAAAAAGAAGCAGTTAAATTAATTGAAGAGGCACAAAAACAGGATTTAAGTAACAAGTATCAAATACAGATGTCCCAGTTGAAAAAACCAAGAATAAAAATCATCACTATAAATAATAATATGGACAAAGAAGAAATAGAAGAATGTTTGAGATCACAAAATGAGTTTGTCACTCCAGAGGATTATCTCAAAGTGACTCATAAAAAAAGTCACTAATGGAAAGGTGACAGTCTGTGCCGAGTGTTCAGCTCCCCTTTTCAAAAAGTTCATGGACAACAAGAAAGTCTTCATCTCCTGGGAAAGATGCCCTGTGTATGAAGATTTAACAATTTCAAGATGCAAAATATGTAATGATTTTGACCATAAGGATAAATATTGTAAAAATAAAATAACTTGTATGTATTGTGGAGATGAGCACAAAATTGAGGATTGCCCTAAGCAATTGAAAAAATGTTGCAACTGTTTACGTGCAAACAAAAAATATAAGTTAAACTATGACGTGAATCACGAGGTATTTAACAAAGATTGTCAAACGTACTTATTTCACTTGCAGCGACTAAAAAACTCTATTGATTATTATTCTGGGTAATATGTATCTATTTCAATTGTTACTCATGGCTAGTACAAATCAATCAAAGATAGCACATTTAAATACAAGATCACTAATACCTAATTTTGTGAGTTTTCGTCAACTAGTTCACAATTTATACGATATAATAGGTGTAACCGAAACTTGGTTAAATGAAGCAATCGATTCCAATGCAGTCTCATTACCAGGTTATACATTATATAGGAAAGACAGGTTAAATAGAGTTGGAGGTGGTGTAGGTGTCTATGTTCGATCTTCCTTACCTTGTGCAATGTCTGACATTACATTAGGAAATGCAAATTTTGAATATATATTCTTGAGTCTGAGGATTAGTACTTATAAAATTTCTTTGGCTATACTTTATCGTCCCCCTAACACCAGACTTGGCGACATGTTAGATTTTAATTCCCCCAACTATTGACCGAATATGACTACTCTGTTTTAATGGGAGACTGGAATGTTAATATGCTGCAACACAATTCTCTTTTGGAAACTTTTGATACTTATGACTATTTCAATCATAAATGAACCAAAAGAATTACCGCAACTTCTGCAACATGTTTGGACCCGATATTTATCAACTGTAAAGAAATATGTCTCAATAGCAGTACAGTCCCTTCTGACGTCAGTGATCACAATAGAATGCCCTTTTGTACTTTAAATATTGTTGTTAAGAAATCTAAGCAGAAATTTATTCGTATTCGCGATTACAAACAGCTCAATGTACATGCCTTCGAACAGAATCTATTGAATATTCCTTGGGATAATATTTTTTATATTAACTACATAAATCATAAAGTCAGATTTTTAGAAGATAATATTAGTTACCTTTTTAATTTGCATGCACCTTATAAAACAATTAGAGTAAGTAAACCACCTGCTCCCTGGCTTACAGATAACCTCAAATTAATTCTGAAAGAACGTGATAAAGCACTAAGCAAATATAAAAAAACAAAAAATCCTGAAAACTGGAATCATCATAAGGAATGCCGCAATTTTGCGTTAGCATCGTTGAGATGAGAAAAATCAGCGTATCTAACAAAATTAGAAAATGAAAAAGATGATAAAAAATTATGGAAAGGTCTGAGCAACTTGAATATCAAAACCTCTAAATGTAACAGTGAGCTACCTGATACCTTGCGAGAACCAAACGAAATTAATGATTACTTTATAAGTATTTTTGATAATTCAAATAACTGCGCCAACTCATGCGAGTTCTACTCAAATAATAGGTATAGTGATCATATTTTCAATCTATCGTTTATTGATCAAAATAAGATCCTACAAATAATAAATAATATAAAATCAAATTCTGCTGGAAATGATGGTATCACACTCCACATGGTGAAATTATGCTTGCCTATTATCCTTAACCATATTACCCATATAATAAACTGTTGCTTAGAATGTGATTATTTTCCTAAAAAATGGCGTGAGTCGATCATAATTCCAATTCCAAAAACTTCACCACCTAATCATGTTCATGATTTGAGACCAATTAGCTTACTTCCTGTGATTTCCAAAATACTCGAAAGAGCAGTATATATTCAAGTAAATGACTTTGTTATAACTAATAGCATATTACCTGTTCAACAATCCGGATTTAGAAAATGTCATAGTACAACTACTGCACTCTTAAATTTAACAGATAATATAATTGGAGCCTTAGATAAAAAACTTGCTGCTGTTCTAGTTACCTTGGATTATTCCAAAGCATTCGATCTGATTGATCACACCTTACTAATCTCCAAATTAACATATTATGGATTTAATACAACTGCACTATCTTTTTTCAAATCGTATTTATGGAATCGCACACAACGAGTGTGCATTGATAACAAATTCTCAAACTCGAAAAAAATAGTCTCTGGAGTTCCCCAGGGATCTATCCTAGGTCCTTTATTATTTTTACTGTATACATCAGACTTACCGAAAATTGTAAATACTAGTGAAATTCAACTTTATGCGGATGATACACAAATAATACATTTCTTTGATCCTACATCATACATTACAGCATCTGAAACTATAAATAGCGATCTCAACGGATTGTTGACTATTCTAATAAACACAACCTATCAATCAATCCTTCTAAAACAGTGGTCCTTTTATTTGGAAATGAAAACTTAAGGCCTAACATTGTGAATAATATGAATATTACTCTAAACAATACACGTTTAGTCATCTCTGATAGTGCAAAAAATTTAGGATTGACCTTAGATACTTTTCTTAGATTCAAGAATCATGTAAATCTTTTATTACGTAGATGTTATATGCGCACTCGGTTACTTTATGCTAGTAAACATATTTTAAATTTCAAAACAAGGAAAAAACTTTCAGAATCTTTGGTTTTATCCCTTCTAAATTATTGTAACATTGTCTACTATCCATGTCTTGATAAATGCACTCAAAATCGACTTCAACAGTGCAAAATACTTGTTGCAGATTCATATTTAATCTAAGGAAATATGATCACATTTCTCAATACATCCTGCAGTTGAAATGGCTCAAAATTTCTAATGTATTTAAACACCATTTCCTCATTTTTTTGCATAGATTATTTAATACTAAAAGTCCACCATACCTTCTTGACAAACTAGTATTCAGAAACAATTTACACAATCTTAATACCAGACATTCAGATATACTTAACATGCCACACCACCGGACAGCTTTGTTTGAACGTAGTTTCACTTATAATGCAGTAAAACTTTTTAATTCCTTCAAACCAGAACTATCAACTCCACTGAATAGATATAAGAAAGTCGCTAAAAATGAACTGCTGAACCAACAAGACTAGTCACATTGCTACATATTTTTTCTCTCTTTCTTGATTACAAAATTTACTAAATTGTTTACTTATATCAATATTATTAACATTGTAAATGCTTTTTCTTTTTATTATCTTTTATATTTTTCTATTTTCATTTTTGTATTACCTTTTTTTTTTGTAAACTGAAAAGGTTAAGAGTTCAAGAGTAGCTATTAGCTAATCTTCGCCTTTTCAGGGCAAATGCATGTACATTTGTTAAATAAAGTCGATTTATTATTATTATTATTAATTGGTCCCTATCCTAATTGGGTATAATGTTAACTTAAAACTACTCACCTGAAATTTCAAATTTTTTCAGGTAACATGAACAGATAAGGATACTCCTCAATCAAAGGAGTGAAATATAGCAGAAACTATGTATCATCAAGGAAAAGGAACATCAAACGAAATAGTAGGATCGTAGATATACGTTGATGGCTCGAATGGTGTTTTAAGGCAAACCCTATGAAAAAACTTATTAGTTTCATGAACAACTACGATTCGATTATACGAAATATTTAGAAATAATTACATTATCGATAGGATACGAAGTACGAACGAACGATCAAAGAAACGAAGAAACGATACAAAACCATAATACAAAACACAACGACCCTGAAGGGCTTTTCGATTTCAAAGCTAACTAATGCAATTCATCCCAATCGAGGTTTACTGATTTCCAACCATTGATCAATTAACAAAATATATTTTTAAATTTTTTAGTAATTTGCTGAAAGGCAAAGGGATTAACACTCGACCTCCAAAGAGTACAATAATACAAACATATTTATCCCAACCAAAACAGCTTTGAAAACGGTAAAATTATTTTGACCATCTAGTTAATGGCCTTCTGCCAATATTGTAGGTTAAGAAAGGCTATCTAATAAAAGGTAATTTAAAAAAACGAAAAATAGAACTGAACGAACAGATAGATATCCAATCAGTCAATGCCGAAAGGAATATATAGCATAAATAGATTACGATGTACCAGAATATACTTTTCCATCCAAAAAGGGAAAAAGTTTACACATCGTAGGGAATATGGTGGTTCCGTAGGGAATAAGTTTTGGAAAACACTATAGAAAAACCAGAGTTAAACGAACGAACGAAGAAGGATGAACAAAGAGGTCATGTCGATACAAGGATACCCTAGATGCATGTACATATTGTACATCTGAGGATATTAAATAGATAATTCGAACTTTCGATTAACGAAAGAACTAAGAAAGATATTAAATTAATACAAAGTCAAATGCATAGACGAAACAATAGATGTACAAAGAAGTAATACAGAAGGGACAATTCTGAAGAGCCGTTTTTATTTTTCAACAGGGTAACCTATTGAACCAATACAAACCCAGGTTCTACTAGATTATCAATCCAATAATAGAATAATATTAAGAAAAATAAATTTAAATTAATTAGGTGAATGGACAATGGATTTCAGACAGACCCAAAAGAGTTAACAAAAGTACCAGCATACTTACCAACAACCAGGCTTTAAAGGGTTTTATCCATTATCATAATATACACTTAGGCTTCATCCGATAGGAAAGAGTGTTATCTAGAATGGCTATCCAATTGGCAATGTAATTAAAGCACTAACTAAAATTTTCAAATTTTAACGTAACATGAACGATAGGTTTTTACAACTTCAAATGACAATATAAAAGAAAACAAGATGAATCTAGCGAAATATTTTGGCCAACGTAGCGAATATACTTTCGATCCTCAAGAAAACGTGGCCTCCAAATGGAAATATGTTAAAAACGAACCAAGTGAAACAAACTTAGAAAAGTTTCAACAATCAATAACGGATACCAAATACATAATAATTATGAAAATACGATCAACGAATGATCGAAAGGAACGACGGAACAAATGTGGGAACGCATGACAATTAAATAGCTAAACCTCAATTTAATTACATACAATGGAGTCTCATGGATGCATCGGACTTTCCAATATCGAAATATACTTTAATACAATATAATTTTAATGTTTAATTGGTCAATTGGGTTTTTCCGAAATCAAAAAAGTTTTAAAAAAACATAGATACGTTCACGAATACAACGGAAAGAGCTATCCCGTGTATTGTCAATGTCAAACTAACCTATCCAAAAATACTAAGAGGTTCCCAAAGGTTCCTATCCAATTTGAATACAAAATTTTATAAAAAAAATTTTTAGGTAATTGCGAAATGGCCAAAGGCTCAAATCCCCCCCAAAAATATCCAACAAAGTGTCAATCTATCTTACCGAATAACTTTTCGCTTATAGAGCTAATATACTTTTTGCAAACGTCAAATCTTTTGGCCTTCTGCCAATACCAGTGGGTTTAAAGAATTGGCATATCCAATTGATATGTTAACTTAAAGCACTATTAAATTCAATTTTTCAGGTACATGAAAATAAGATACTCAAATCAAGATAAAATATAGCAGAAAATAGTGTAGGTCATGTAGCGGATAGTGTTGTATAGTAGTGGAAATAGTTTCCACCGAACCAGAAATACGGGTTCGATCGGGAAAAGATAAAAAAGAAATAATGAAAAACTAGGAAGTTAACGACAATGGACGAAGATACGTAGGATCGATAAAATACATAGGAACTAATTCGTAAACGATAGATAATTACATACTAGATAGATCGATATCATTGATACATAGGAAGATAGTATAAAACAATAGTATTAAAGAAAAAGGACCAAAGGAATTAAGAAGACCCGGAAAGATACTGAAAAGAACAACATATATACCAACGAACCGAATGGCCGAAGTATGTTACTCAATCGCATAACAACTATATCGAGTTTCCCAAAACCAGGGATTTTCGAATTGCCAATATCATGGGATAATATATTAAATACTTTACTGAAATGCAAATCGTTTCAGACAAACCCCGAAAAGATAACAATAATCAATCAATACACCAAAAAACACCAACTAGAGTTTTCCTATCAAACCGGAATAATCTATTGGCATCTCCGGATATCGTTAGGGTTACCAGAATTGTTTTCCAATTGGTAATGTAATTAAATTATTTTGAAATCAAATGATACAGACCGTCAAAGAACCAATGAACGAATCCCGAAAACAATAATAGCAGAAACAGATTATGATTAACGAATTGTATTGGCACTGGGGAACATAGCGTTGGCATCGACAGAAAAAAATTGCAACGAACGGAAATATTTTGGAAAAATACTAATGAAAACAATAGATAGTAACGATACGAACGAAAACGGAATGAACCAACGATACATAGATACGAAGGAAATAGGTAGATTGGATCGATGCTAAATAGATGTGATCATAGGTAACCTGCAAATTCAAACAATACAATTGAATGTTTTTATACTTTAATTTTGAAATAGGAAATATATAATAATACGATACGATGGGAAGATACGATAGAACACGTATAGATACGTACGATTGGAGGGAAATTCGTCAAAGGGGTACCCCAAATTGGCGGAATTTCTTTTAATTTCATCAATTCAATAATTTTTGAGGATTTACCATATTCATATGATATGATTAACAAATTATAGAAATACGAACGATACTTTCGACACGAACCCGTCAAACGTCTAGAATGGCGGATCGTCATGGTCGGAATTTCAAAAGGCGAACCCTGCAATTCGCAATTACAATATATATTTTATGTTTTCACCTAATTTCAATGAACTTTTTCCGAATTATACAAAATATATTTTATGAAAAATTATATTTAACAATAATTTGCTGAAATGGGCCAAATGCGGCATTTCACGACACGACCCCCTCCAAAAAGGACGCTTAACAAATGTACCAACCATATTTATCGCCAACACAACCACCAACGCCTTGAAAGAGGCTTTTTTTCCCACTTTATTTCAACAGAATCATACATCTTATATGGCACTTCATGCCCAAATACCCCAGAGGGTTAACAGTAATTGGTCCCTATCCTAATTGGGTATAATGTTAACTTAAAGCTACTTACTTAAAATTTCAAATTTTTTCAGGTAACATAAACAGATAAGGATACTCCACAATCCTTGTCGATGAGTGACAATATATAGCCAGAAAACTAGCTGTATGCCATCCGTAGCCGGGAATATAGCTGTTTGGCCATATGTAGCCGGGAATATAGCTGTTTGGCCATCCGTAGCCAGGAATATACCTGTTTGGCCTTCCGTAGCCGGGAATATAGTTGTTTTAAAAAAAAACGAACTATAGTGAAAAAAAAACTAGGTAAGTTTCAAGAAACGGAACGAAACGGAATGGAACGAAACGATAGGATACGATAACGATGGACGATAGGATACGATAGGATACGATAGGATACGATGGATACGATGGATACGATAGGATACGATAATACAATAGATACGAAAGGAAACGAAAGGAAACGAAAGGAAACGAAAGGAAATGATACGAAACAAAGATACGAAACGATACGATACGATACGGTACGGTACGGTACGGTACGATATGATACGATACGGAGGCAGGACGAGACGTCTAGAATGGCGGCTCGCCATTGGTCGGAATTGTCAAAAGGGGCGTAACCCTGCAATTCGCAATTACAATACTATATTTTGAGTGTTTTCACTCTAGATTACATTCGAACTTTTTTCCGAATTATACAAAATATATTTTATGAAAAAAAATATTTACCATTAATTTGCTGAAATGGGCCAAATGCGGCATTTCACGACACGACCCCCTCCAAAAAGGATGCTTAACAAATGTACCAACCATATTTATCACCAACACAACCACCAACGCCTTGAAAGAGTTTTTTTTTCCACTTTATTTCAACAGCATCATACATCTTATATGGCACTTCATGCCCAAATACCCCAGAGGGTTAACAGTAATTGGTCCCTATCATTATATGAAATTTTTTCAGGTAACATGAACCGAACAGATAAGGATACTCCTCAATCAATCTCAATCCCCCTCGAAGAGTGACAATATATAGCCAGAAAACTAGATGTATGCCATCCGTAGCCGGGAATATAGCTGTTTGGCCATCCGTAGCCGGGAATATAGCTGTTTGGCCATCCGTAGCCGGGAATATAGCTGTTTGGCCTTCCGTAGCCGGGAATATAGCTGTTTGGCCTTCCGTAGCCGGGAATATAGTTGTTTTTTGAGAAAAACGTACTATAGTGAAAAAAATCTCAGGTATGTTTTAACGAAACGGAACGAAACGAAACGGAATAAAACGAAACGATACGATAGGATACGATAGGATACGATAGGATACGATAGGATACGATAGGATACGATAGGATACGATAGGATACGATAAGATACGATACGATACGATACCTTACGATACGATACGGAGACGGGACGAGACGTCTAGAATGGCGGCTCGCCATTGGTCGGAATTGTCAAAAGGGGCGTAACCCTGCAATTCGCAATTACAATACTATATTTTGAGTGTTTTCACTCTAGATTTCATTCGAACTTTTTTCCGAATTATACAAAATATATTTCATGAAAAATAATATTTAACATAACGCCTTGAAAGAGGCTTTTTTTTCCACTTTATTTCAACAGCATCATACATCTTATATGGCACTTCATGCCCAAATACCCCAGAGGGTTAACAGTAATTGGTCCCTATCCTAATTGGGTATAATGTTAACTTAAAGCTACTTACTTAAAATTTCAAATTTTTTCAGGTAACATGAACAGATAAGGATACTCCACAATCCCCCTCGAAGAGTGAAAATATATAGCCAGAAAACTAGCTGTATGTCATCCGTAGCCGGGAATATAGCTGTTTGGTCATATGTAGCCGGGAATATAGCTGTTTGGCCATCCGTAGCCAGGAATATACCTGTTTGGCCTTCCGTAGCCGGGAATATAGTTGTTTAAAAAAAAAAACGAAATATAGTGAAAAAAAAACTTAGGTAAGTTTCAACGAAACGGAATGGAGCGAAACGATACGATAGGATACGATAGGATACGATAGGATACGATAGGATACGATAGGATACGATAGGATACGATAGGATACGATAGGATACGATTGGATACGATAGGATACGATAGGATACGAAACAATACGATATGAAAGGAAACGAATGGAAACGAAACGAAGGAAAGGAAATGAAACGAAAGGAAACGAAACGATACGAAACGATACGAAACGAAACGAAACGATACGAAACGATACGATACGATACGATACGATACGATACGATACGATACGATACGATACGATACGATACGAGACGTCTAGAATGGCGGCTCGCCATTGGTCGGAATTGTCAAATGGGGCGTAACCCTGCAATTCGCAATAACAATACTATATTTCGAGTTTTTTCACTCTAGATTTCATTCGATCTTTTTTCCGAATTATACAAAATATATTTTATGAAAAATAATATTTAACATTAATTTGCTGAAATGGGCCAAATGCGGCATTTCACGACACGACCCCCTCCAAAAAAGACGCTTAACAAATGAACCAACCATATTTATCACCAACACAACCACCAACGCTTCAAGAGAGGCTTTTTTTCCACTTTATTTCAACAGCATCATACATCTTATATGGCACTTCATGTCCAAATACCCCAGAGGGTTAACAGTAATTGGTCCCTATCCTATTTGGGTATAATGTTAACTCAAAACTACTTACTTGAAATTTCAAATTTCTTCAGGTAACATGAACCGAACAGATAAGGATACTCCTCAAGCAATCTCAATCCCCCTCGAAGAGTGACAATATATAGCCAGAAAACTAGATGTATGCCATCCGTAGCCGGGAATATAGCTGTTTGGCCATCCGTAGCCGGGAATATAGCTGTTTGGATATCCGTAGCCGGGAATATAGCTGTTTGGCCTTCCATAGCCGGAAATATAGCTGTTTGGCCTTCCGTAGCCGGGAATATAGTTGTTTTTTGAGAAAAACGTACTATAGTGAAAAAAAACTCAGGTATGTTTCAACGAAACGGAACGAAACGAAACGGAAAAAAATACAATACGATTGGATACAATAGGATACGATTGGATACGATTGGATACGATAGGATACGATAGGATACGATAGGATACGATAGGATACGATTCGAAACGATTCAAAACGAAAGGAAACGAAACGATACGATACGATAGGATACGATAGGATACGATAGGATACGATAGGATACGATAAGATACGATAGATACGATACGATACCTTACGATACGATACGATATGGAGACGGGACGAGACGTCTAGAATGGCGGCTCGCCATTGGTCGGAATTGTCAAAAGGGGCGTAACCCTGCAATTCGCAATTACAATACTATATTTTGAGTGTTTTCACTCTAGATTTCATTCGAACTTTTTTCCGAATTATACAAAATATATTTTATGAAAAATAATATTTAACATTAATTTGCTGAAATGGGCCAAATGCGGCATTTCATGACACGACCCCCTCCAAAAAGGACGCTTAACAAATGTACCAACCATATTTATCACCAACACAACCACCAACGCCTTGAAAGAGGCTTTTTTTCCACTTTATTTCAACAGCATCATACATCTTATATGGCACTTCATGCCCAAATACCCCAGAGAGTTAACAGTAATTGGTCCCTATCCTAATTGGGTATAATGTTAACTTAAAGCTACTTACTTGAAATTTCAAATCTTTTCAGGTAACATGAACAGATAAGGATACTCCACAATAGCCGGGAATATAGCTGTTTGGCCATATGTAGCCGGGAATATAGCTGTTTGGCCATCCGTAGCCAGGAATATACCTGTTTGGCCTTCCGTAGCCGGGAATATAGTTGTTTAAAAAAAAAACGAACTATAGTGAAAAAAAAACTTAGGTAAGTTTCAACGAAACGAACGAAACGGAATGGAACGAAACGATACGATAGGATACGATAGGATACGATAGGATAGATAGGATACGATAGGATACGATTGGATACGATAGGAACGATAGGATAGAAAAATACGATACGAAAGGAAACGAAAGGAAACGAAAGGAAACGAAAGGAAACGAAAGGAAACGAAAGGAAACGAAAGGAAACGAAAGGAAACGAAAGGAAACGAAAGGAAACGAAAGGAAACGAAAGGAAACGAAAGGAAACGAAAGGAAACGAAAGAAGAAACGAAAGGAAACGAAAGGAAACGAAAGGAAACGAAAGGAAACGAAAGGAAACGAAAGGAAACGAAAGGAAACGAAGAAACGAAATACGATACGATACGATACGATAAGATACGGAGACGGGACGAGACGTCTAGAATGGCGGCTCGCCATTGGTCGGAATTGTCAAAAGGGGCGTAACCCTGCAATTCGCAATTACAATACTATATTTTGAGTGTTTTCACTCTAGATTTCATTCGAACTTTTTTCCGAATTATACAAAATATATTTTATGAAAAATAATATTCAACATTAATTTGCTGAAATGGGCCAAATGCGGCATTTCACGACACGACCCCCTCCAAAAAGGATGCTTAACAAATGTACCAACCATATTTATCACCAACACAACCACCAACGCCTTGAAAGAGGCTTTTTTTTCCACTTTATTTCAACAGCATCATACATCTTATATGGCACTTCATGCCCAAATACCCCAGAGGGTTAACAGTAATTGGTCCCTATGCTAATTGGGTATAATGTTAACTTGTGTCAAAAGATGGCCGATTCTGTAGTGTTACAAGAAAGTGACTCTATGAATAATGCTAATAATTTATTTATGTGCTGCAAGAATAAACCTAATTTTACTTACTATGTATGCATTAAGTGTTCCTGCATACTACACAAGAGCTGTTTGCAGCGAATGAAAAACGTGCACTTTATTAATTCTCACAAAATAGTATGCAAGGAATGCTACTCTTTACTGGAATCAGCTGTTGACGATGGTGCACATGACATGTGTACAAAAAATCTTCATGAACTTACAAAGGACAATGATGAAAAAGATAAGCATATTAGCAAATTACAGTTGGAGTTAAAAACTTTTTTCGATCAATCAGTCGATATGGAATCAGAGCTCATTGCTATGATTAAAGAAAAAGAACAAGAGATAAGGAACTTAAATAAAAAAGTTCAAACACTGGAATCCCTGATAGCAAAAAGCAGTGATGACAAAAACAATGTGAGTGATGTTTGTATACAAACAAGCTTTAGTATCAATGGAATTAGAACTGAAGCTATTATACAGGAAGGAACACAGACAGACGTTATTACCTTTTCTACAGGATGGACTCAAACGAAAAGTGAAACTGAGAATGAAACGGAAAATGAAATAAATACGAGAAGAAAAATAAACGAAAATACACTCTCAAGAGAGGGGAAAGCATAGGTAAACTGAGAAAGAAAAAGAAGAAGTCAGGTAAAAATGATCTGGATAATGGGTTCAAGGTTATAATGATGGACAAAAATGATAATCTTAATATACAAACTAAAAAGGACATTACTCCTCTGGTAACTACAAATGATGTACAAAACCTATAAAGCAATGGAAATCCTAAAGAAAATAATGAGGGCGAAGTGAACTTTGAAGAAGATGGCGCAAGGAAGGCAACTGATGATGAAAAAAATGGCGGAATGGATGCAAGCATAAGTGAACCTGTCTATGCAGCTATAGAAGAGGTATCAACAAAAAAAAATTTAATTATAGGCGATGAATATGCAAAAAGTTTCTCTAAAGTAATAGAAATGATGCTTGACAATAGTAAAAAATATGTGATTGAGGAGCACATTCAAGTTAATATGGAAATTTCAATGATAACAAAAGACTTATTTCCTTTGGTTTTTTTTAAAATAAAAAAATATTACAATAATCATACCCTAAAATTAGCCTTGAAGAACATTCTTCCGATAGGCAAATTTAGAAATTATCAAAAAAAACCGATTATATAAAAATCATCGATCAAATGAATAAAGAAATTAAAAATTATTCCAAATTGAAAAGAAATATATGTGTCAAGTTTTTAGTTGATCCTAAGATCAAGAATGGTAAAATGTGCATCGCTGACAATGTAAGACACTTTATATCCACTCATAAAAATGTTCAAATTGCCCTGAAAAGTGTAAGACTTTACGAAAGTAAAAATCATTTTTTAGCCAACCTCAAGGACCCTATAGAAATCACATAAATGATAGCCTCAACTGCAGTAGTATTAGTAACGAATCTTGTGGAACTTCCGTTTGTAGTAATTATTTGAATGTTGTCAATGTTAACTCCCCAACAAAAATTAATATTGATGAGAATAATGATGTTTCCATATCGCGTGAGTTACCCCTTAAGAAAAAGGTAAACTTGTTACAAGATAACCTTCTTTGTTATTACCAGAATATACGAGGTCTTAGAACAAAAATTGATGATCTGAATAGAGCACTCCTAATAAGCGATTTAGATATTATTTTAATTACGGAATCCTGGCTGAATGATAATTTTGCTAACTCAGAAATTAGTAACTCTCAATATCTCATTTTTAGAAAAGATCGTGACTACAACAGTACTAACTGTACGCGTGGAGGTGGTGTTATGATAGCAATTAAATCATCCTATAACGCTACAGAAATAAAAGTTTCTGATTCTAATTTGTTTGAAGATGTCTGGGTGAAACTTAAGATCAACAACAAATCGATTGTATTGTGTGTTGTCTACTTTGTTCCTGAATCATCTCTCGATGCATATCAAAGATTTGTTGAGCATATTAACGAGGTGAAAAGACATCACATAGGTGCAAACTTCATTATTGTGGGAGACTTAAATTTTCCCCGAGTAACTTGGTCATATGAGGAACAAGTTTTGATTCCAGGGTACCTACCTGACCAGCGTGTAGAATTTTTGCTTGATGAACTCCCATTTATGGGCTTTCAGCAATATAATGATGTTAAAAATGTTAAAGATAAAATTTTGGACTTAGTTTTCTCTGATGAAATTTCAATTGACGTAAGATTTTCTGATACTACATTGCTCAATAATTTTCCAGCAGATGCATATCACCCTCCACTCCAGCTTATATTAGATTTTGAGAATATGTTACAGCCTACGTTCAGCTATAGAGAAAAAGTGTTTGCATTCAATAAAGGTGATTATGAAGGGCTGAATAGCTACTTAACCGACATTAATTGGTCTTCCATACTTAATTCAGAAATTGAGTTAGCAGTTTCAACCTTTTATGAAATTTTGTTTGAAGGTTTTACTCGATTTGTGCCACAGCGGTATATAACTAGTTCAAAGTACCCCAAATGGTACAGTTTCTTTCTGATTCAACTTATCAAAAAAAAAAAACTCCTTATTCAAGAAATTCAAAAAAACTAAATTGGATTGTGATTACAAAGAATACTCCATGAAGCGCAAGGAAACCAAGTATCACATAGATAAATGTTACCTGCTATATCTATCTAATACAGAAAATATGATCCCTACTAATATCAAATATTTTTGGTCATTTTTCAATTCATTGAGGAAAAATAAAGGGCTACCTACTGTTATGACATATAATGGGTTGAACTTTGACACCCCTCAAACTATTGCCGATGCTTTTGCGGTACATTTCAAGTCTTGCTTCTCGATTCATTTACCTGTTCAAAATTATGTACCTGACAATACCAATTATGAAATTAACACGTTATCTTTCCACACCTTCAGTGAAGTTGTTATTGAAAATAAATTAAAAAACCTAGATGTTTCAAAGGGCGCGGGTCCTGACGGAATTCCGCCAGTATTATTAAGGAATTGCTGTCACAGTTTATCACATCCCCTTAAAATTCTTTTTCAAAGATCATTTGATACAGGGATTTTTCCAGGCGTATGGAAAAAATCTTTCTTTTCTCCAGTATTCAAAAGTGGGAACAGAAATGATATTCAGAATTACCGGGGTACCTATTTCAAAAATTTCTTGTATTCCCAAAGTATTTGAGTCTTTGATCACGGATGAAATATTTAATAATTTCAAACACGTCATAATAGACGAACAACATGGGTTCTACAAAGGAAGGTCTACTGCCACCAATTTGGCTGTTTACCAAAACTTCATCACAAATAAGCTTGAGCAAGGGCTCCAAGTAGATGTTATCTACACGGACCTTGCTAAAGCCTTTGATTCAGTTTGTCATGAACTAATAATTTTGAAACTTAAAAATCTCGGAATAACGGGCAAATACTTGAAATTTATTGAATCCTACCTTTCCAGTAGATTGCAGAATGTGAAGATAGCTGACAGTATGTCAGAAACAATTCATGTGACTTCAGGGGTTCCACAAGGTTCGCACATTGGGCCTATATTATTTCTACTCTTTATTAATGATGTTAAATCTGTGTTTAAACACTGTGATATCTCTCTGTATGCAGACGACCTCAAGTTTTTCAAAACAGTGCAATCTACCAACGATATTGAATGTATTCAGAATGACATTGATAGCTTTTGTACCTACTGTGACACTAATTGTTTAAAGGTTAACGTTGGGAAATGTAATGTGTTGAGATTTTATAGAATAAGGCAGCCTGTCATTGGAGATTACTCCATTAATGAGGTAATTCTTCAGCCAGTCAATAGCTTATGCGATTTGGGAATTATTTTCGATAAGGATCTTAGCTTCATTGATCATGTCAATAACATCTGTAATAAAGCGCTCAGAATGCTCGGATTCATTAAAAGGAATACTCGCCATATTACAGACTATGATGCTATAAAGTCATTATACTTTTCACTGGTTCGGAGCATCTTGGAATATAATAGCGTTATTTGGTGTCCTCTTTATGCTCGTCATAAAGAGAGACTTGAAAAAGTTCAGAATCGTTTCACTAAATATCTAATTTGGAAACTTGGCCTACCCTATTTTGGATTTAACCCACAAATGAGGCTTTCTGTATTAGATTTATTGTCACTTGACGACAGACGTAAACTTGCAATGGTTCTATTCCTTCATAAAATAATAAACTTCCACTATAATTGTTCAGCTATCCTAGAAGAGCTTTGCCTTTCCGTTAACTCAAGAACCCTTAGAAGTAATCACATTTTTTCATTTGGGTTGCGATTCTACAGGACTAACTATGGCTCGATGGCAATAAGTTGTAGACTTCAGAAAAATTTTAATACATACTTTTCAGAACTTGATCTTTTTCATCTGTCACATTTAAAATTCAAAAAAATGGCAATCAGAGAACTTCATCCAGCGATTGTTTATTAAACTTCTGAATAGTCGTTATTTATTGATTATCGATTTTAATGTTCATAACCTACTCTAGTGTTTGATATGTCTTTTTTTTTATTGAACCATCCCTGTGCTTATATTTGTATTTCATTACAACAAATAATGAAAAAATTTTTTTGGAATACTTAACCCTGTTTGTTTGCGTAGTTGGGACTTTATTACAATTATGTAATGTACAAGACATATTTATGTTTTGTTTTATAATTTAATGGATTACTAGTGTTTGAATGTCTTTGTTTTTTTCTTGTCTTTTGTAATATTTTGTCTTTGGTATTTTATTAATATTTTTTTATGTACTGGACAAATAAAAATAAATATATCTATTTATTTTTAAGCAATTACATTAGTTTATCTTAAGGAGCTTACTTGTTAAGTTCATAACTGTACTATAGCTTTAATGGTTTCTTCAATTGAAACTTTCTTGATGTACCATTTGGGATTTTATAACAATTCTGTAGTGTACTTGACCTATAAATAAATAACTAAATAAATAAATAGATAAAGCTACTTACTTAAAATTTCAAACTTTTTCAGGTAACATGAACAGATAAGGATACTCCACAATCCCCTCGAAGTGTGACAATATATAGCCAGAAAACTAGCTGTATGCCATTTGTAGCCGGGAATATAGCTGTTTGGCCATATGTAGCCGGGAATATAGCTGTTTGGCCATCCGTAGCCAGGAATATACCTGTTTGGCCTTCCGTAGCCGGGAATATAGTTGTTTTAAAAAAAAACGAACTATAGTGAAAAAAAAACTTGGGTAAGTTTCAACGAAACGGAATGGAACGAAACGATACGATAGGATACGATAGGATACGATAGGATACGATAGGATACGATTGGATACGATAGGATACGATAGGATACGAAACAATACGATACGAAAGGAAACGAATGGAAACGAAACAATGGAAACGAAAGGAAACGAAAGGAAACGAAAGGAAACGAAAGGAAACGAAACGAAACGATACGAAACGATACGAACGATACGATACGAGACGTCTAGAATGGCGGCTCGCCATTGGTCGGAATTGTCAAATGGGGCGTAACCCTGCAATTCGCAATTACAATACTATATTTCGAGTGTTTTCACTCTAGATTTCATTCGAACTTTTTTCCGAATTATACAAAATATATTTTATGAAAAATAATATTTAACATTAATTTGCTGAAATGGGCCAAATGCGGCATTTCACGAGACGACCTCAAAAACAGCTTAACAAATGTACCAACCATATTTATCACCAACACTAACTACAACGCCTTAAAAGGGTTTTTCAACAGCATCATACATCTTATATGGCACTTCATGCCCAAATACCCCAGAGGGTTAACAGTAATGGTCCCTATCCTAATTGGGTATAATGTTAACTTAAAAATACTTACTTGAAATTTCAAATTTTTTCAGGTAACATGAACCAAACAGATAAGGATACTCCCCAATCAATCTCGATCCCCCTCAAAGAGTGACAATATATTGCCAGAAAACTAGATGTATGCCATCCGTAGCTGGGAATATAGCTGTTTGGCCTTCCGTAGCCGGGAATATAGTTGTTTTTTGAGAAAAACGTACTATAGTGAAAAAAAACTCAGGTATGTTTTAACGAAACGGAAAAAGGAATAAAATGAAACGATACGATAGGATACGATTGGATACGATTGGATACGATAGGATACGATAGGATACGAATCGAAACGATTCGAAACGATTCAAAACGAAAGGAAACGAAACGATACGATAGGATACGATAGGATACGATAGGATACGATAGGATACGATAGGATACGATAAGATACGATACGATATGATACCTTACGATACGATACGATATGGAGACGGGACGAGACGTCTAGAATGGCGGCTCGCCATTGGTCGGAATTGTCAAAAGGGGCGTAACCCTGCAATTCGCAATTACAATACTATATTTTGAGTGTTTTCACTCTAGATTTCATTCGAACTTTTTTCCGAATTATACAAAATATATTTCATGAAAATTAATATTTAACATAACGCCTTGAAAGAGGCTTTTTTTTTCACTTTATTTCAACAGCATCATACATCTTATATGGCACTTCATGCCCAAATACCCCAGAGGTTTAACAGTAATTGGTCCCTATCCTAATTGGGTATAATGTTAACTTAAAGCTACTTACTTGAAATTTCAAATTTTTTCAGGTAACATGAACAGATAAGGATACTCCACAATCCCCCTCGAAGAGTGACAATATATAGCCAGAAAACTAGCTGTATGCCATCCGTAGCCGGGAATATAGCTGTTTGACCATCCGTAGCCGGGAATATAGCTGTTTGACCATCCGTAGCCGGGAATATAGCTGTTTGGCCTTCAGAAGCCGGGAATATAGCTGTTTGGCAATCCGTAGCCGGGAATATAGTTGTTTTTTGAGAAAAACGTACTATAGTGAAAAAAAACTCAGGTATGTTTTAACGAAACGGAACGAAACGAAACGGAATGGAACGAAACGATACGATAGGATACGATAGGATACGATAGGATACGATAGGATACGATTGGATACGATTGGATAGATGGATACGATAGGATACGATAGGATACGATACGAAACGATTCAAAACGAAAGGAAACGAAACGATACGATAGGATACGATAGGATACGAAGGATACGATGGAACGATAAGATACGATACTATACGATACCTTACGATATGATACGATATGGAGACGGGACGAGACGTCTAGAATGGCGGCTCGCCATTGGTCGGAATTGTCAAAAGGGGCGTAACCCTGCAATTCGCAATTACAATACTATATTTTGAGTGTTTTCACTCTAGATTTCATTCGAACTTTTTTCCGAATTATACAAAATATATTTTATGAAAACTAATATTTAACATTAATTTGCTGAAATGGGCCAAATACGGCATTTCATGACACGACCCCCTCCAAAAAGGACGCTTAACAAATGTACCAACCATATTTATCACCAACACAACCACCAACGCCTTGCAAGAGGCTTTTTTTCCACTTTATTTCAACAGCATCATACATCTTATATGGCACTTCATGCCCAAATACCCCAGAGAGTTAACAGTAATTGGTCCCTATCCTAATTGGGTATAATGTTAACTTAAAGCTACTCACTTGAAATTTCAAATCTTTTCAGGTAACATGAACAGATAAGGATACTCCACAATCCCCCTCGAAGAGTGACAATATAAAGCCAGAAAACTAGGTGTATGCCATCCGTTGCCGGGAATATAGCTGTTTGGCCATATGTAGCCGGGAATATAGCTGTTTGGCCATCCGTAGCCAGGAATATACCTGTTTGGCCTTCCGTAGCCGGGAATATAGTTGTTTAAAAAAAAAAACGAAACTATAGTGAAAAAAAAACTTAGGTAAGTTTCAAACGAAACGAACGATAGGAATGGAACGATAGTACGATAGGATACGATAGGATACGAAACAATAAACGAAGGAAACGAAAGGAAACGAAAGGAAACGAAAGGAAACGAAAGGAAACGAAAGGAAACGAAAGGAAACGAAAGGAAACGAAAGGAAACGAAAGGAAACGAAAGGAAACGAAAGGAAACGATACGAAACGATACGATACGATACGATACGATACGGTACGGTACGGTACGGTACGGTCGATACGATACGATACGATACGATACGATACGGAGACGGGACGAGACGTCTAGAATGGCGGCTCGCCATTGGTCGGAATTGTCAAAAGGGGCGTAACCCTGCAATTCGCAATTACAATACTATATTTTGAGTGTTTTCACTCTAGGTTTCATTCGAACTTTTTCCGAATTATACAAAATATATTCTATGAAAAATAATATTTAACATTAATTTGCTGAAATGGGCCAAATGCGGCATTTCACGACACGACCCCCTCCAAAAAGGATGCTTAACAAATGTACCAACCATATTTATCACCAACACAACCACCAACGCCTTGAAAGAGGCTTTTTTTTCCACTTTATTTCAACAGCATCATACATCTTATATGGCACTTCATGCCCAAATACCCCAGAGGGTTAACAGTAATTGGTCCCTATCATTATATGAAATTTTTTCAGGTAACATGAACCGAACAGATAAGGATACTCCTCAATCAATCTCAATCCCCCTCGAAGAGTGACAATATATAGCCAGAAAACTAGATGTATGCCATCCGTAGCCGGGAATATAGCTGTTTGGCCATCCGTAGCCGGGAATATAGCTGTTTGGCCATCCGTAGCCGGGAATATAGCTGTTTGGCCTTCCGTAGCCGGGAATATAGCTGTTTGGCCTTCCGTAGCCGGGAATATAGTTGTTTTTTGAGAAAAACGTACTATAGTGAAAAAAAACTCAGGTAGGTTTTAACGAAAGGAACGAAACGGAATGGAACGAAACGATACGATAGGATACGATTCGAAACGATTCAAAACGAAAGGAAACGATACGATAGGATACGATAGGATACGATAGGATACGATAGGATACGATAAGATACGATAAGATACGATACGATACCTTACGATACGATACGATATGGAGACGGGACGAGACGTCTAGAATGGCGGCTCGCCATTGGTCGGAATTGTCAAAAGGGGCGTAACCCTGCAATTCGCAATTACAATACTATATTTTGAGTGTTTCCACTCTAGATTTCATTCAAACTTCCTTCCGAATTATACAAAATATATTTTATGAAAAATAATATTTAACATTAATTTGCTGAAATGGGCCAAATGCGGCATTTCATGACACGACCCCCTCCAAAAAGGACGCTTAACAAATGTACCAACCATATTTATCACCAACACAACCACCAACGCCTTGAAAGAGGCTTTTTTTCCACTTTATTTCAACAGCATCATACATCTTATTTGGCATTTCATGCCCAAATACCCCAGAGGGTTAACAGTAATTGGTCCCTATCCTAATTGGGTATAATGTTAACTTAAAGCTACTTACTTGACATTTCAAATTTTTTCAGGTAACATGAACAGATAAGGAAACTCCACAATCCCGCTCGAAGAGTGACAATATATAGCCAGAAAACTAGCTGTATGCCATCCGTAGCCGGGAATATAGCTGTTTGGCCATCCGTAGCCGGGAATAATTCTGTTTGGCCATCCGTAGCCGGGAATATACCTGTTTGGCCTTCCGTAGCCGGGAATATAGTTGTTTTTTAAGAAAAACGAACTATAGTGAAAAAAAAAATCAGGTAAGTTTCAATGAATCGGAACGAAACGGAATGGAACGAAAGGATAGGATAGGATACGATAGGATAAGATAGGATACGATTGGATACAATAGGATACGATAGGATACGAAACAATACGATACGAGAGGAAACGAAAGGAAAGGAAACGATACGATACGATACGATAGGATAGGATACGATACGAGACGTCTAGAATGGCGGCTTGCCATTGGTCGGAATTGTCAAATGGGGCGTAACCCTGCAATTCGCAATTACAATACTTTATTTCGAGTGTTTTCACTCTAGATTTCATTCGAACTTTTTTCCAAATTATACAAAATATATTTTATGAAAAATAATATTTAACATTAATTTGCTGAAATGGGCCAAATGCGGCATTTCACGATACGACCCTCCAAAAAGGACGCTTAACAAATGTACCAACCATATTTATCACCATCACAACCACCAACGCCTTGAAAGAGGCTTTTTTTCCACTTTATTTCAACAGCATCATACATCTTATATGGCACTTCATGCCCAAATACCCCAGAGGGTTAACAGTAATTGGTCCCTATCCTAATTGGGTATAATGTTAACCTAAAGCTACTTACTTAAAATTTCAAATTTTTTCAGGTAACATGAACCGAACAGATAAGGATACTCCTCAGTCAATCTCAATCCTCCTCGAGGAGTGACAATATATAGCCAGAAAACTAGATGTGTGCCATCCGTAGCCGGGTATATAGCTGTTTGGCCATCCGTAGCCGGGAATATAGCTGTTTGGCCATCCGTAGCCGGGAATATAGCTGTTTGGCCCTCCGTAGCCGGGAATATAGTTGTTTTTTAAGGAAAACTAACTATAGTGAAAAAAAAACTCAGGTAAGTTTTAACGAAACGGAACGAAACGGAATGGAACGAAACGATACGATAGGATACGAAACAATACGATACGAAAGGAAAGGAAACGAAAGGAAACGAAACGAAAGGAAACGAAAGGAAACGAAAGGAAACGAAACGAAAGGAAACGATACGATACGATGCGATGCGATGCGATGCGATGCGATGCGATGCGATCGAAGGCGGCTCGCATTGAGCGGGTGGCGAGGGGGCGAACGGCAGGCGAGGCGAGATGACTGAGGCGAGGCGATGGATCCGATTCGATACGATAGACCTATGACAAATTATTCTTGCAAAATTATCGAGGGTTATACGAATTGGGAAATTTCGAAAATCACGTTTTCAACCCTGGAACATCCATTTCCAGCTGCTCGGGTCGAATCTATTGTTTCGATGATTAAAATCCACCTATGACAAAATTATTCCTTGCAAAATTGGTCTGAGGGTTATACGGGAGGGGAAATTTCGAAGATCACGTTTTTCAACCCTGGAACATCGATTTTTCAGCTGCTTTCGGGTCAAGGTATTGCTTCCGATGATTGAAA
>JAFIRS010005659.1:0-51993 GCA_018342105.1 Gonioctena quinquepunctata | reverse complement strand
CACAGAATTCCCGATCTTTCGCATTCCGGCAGTTGGCGACCAGCATGTTCAATCGTTTCCAATATCGACCGTTGCTCTCCGCGGCAGAGCGACTGGACTGTTCTCGAACATCTCCGGGGATGACCTCATCGCTGTCGACGGCAACGCGCGGGGCGACAGGTCAAGCCTAGGTTCGTTACAATAACCCAGATCTCCCAATCCAAAAATTTGTCAACATTTTGGCGATGATGACGAAATTAAATTTCAAATTTCCCAAAAATATAGTTCAGGTCCCAGATCAAGATCAAATCCTTGATTCTAGATCAATATCACAAGGGAAAAGGCAAATTTACATAGAGGTTTAATGAAACCTTAAGAAGAATTAGAGAAAAGTATAATTGGCCCGGAATCACTACAGATGTAAAAAAATGTAAAACAATGTGAAACATGCCAAAAAAAACTAAAATTTGCAGAAAAAATTTAAATAATCCACTAGTTCTAACTGAAACACCAAAACACCTTTCGAAAGATTAATATCGACATTAGGGAAAATTCCAAATGAAACTATGCTTTAACAATTCGAATGAACTTACAAAATTTCCCAGGCTTATCCATTAAAAGATAAATCTGTAGGTCGGTAGTTAAACACTCTTATTATCTTTCAACATTACGGAACACCTTTAAGAAATACATTGTGATGGTGGGAAGATAATTTAATAATCATACTATGAAAGACATGAGTAGTCAACAGTAGTGAGAAATGAAGGAAGTTGTTTTGATTTTAATTTGGCAAATGCAGAAAATGTGGACAAAGAAGTTTAACGTGTGATAAACACATGATTTCGAATGTGTGTGTGGTGATTTAGTTTAACAAATGCGAATATTGAGTGATTTTAATAGGCAAAAATAATGCTGAAAAAATATTTCTGTTCGTCCTGAAAGTATTTGAGAGGGCCGGATTCGTGTTCAGGAGGCAATACGAAAAACAATAAAACTGCAGATTCTCAGTTTAGCCAAAATGGAACTCGTCCATATGAATTGAGAAATAAATGAGAAAACTTAGCCACAAAGCAGATCGGTCATTGATACTATGAGATTATCGAGCTTGGTCCGCAGTAACTAAACAGGTAGGTAATTCATTTTTCTGGCTTATTATGGAATTATCGGGAATATTTCAAAGGAAACATACTCTATATACATATATATATATATATATATATATATATATATATATATATATATATACATATACCATACTAGGGATATTGGGGTAAGCAGCAATGGAAAAGTAACCATAATAATATATTTGCAATATAATTTTTTTTGTTTTAAAAGGAAAGATTACCATTTAGGCTTAGTGAGCCTGGCTATGGTAGAAATTTCTAAATTTACAAAACAGAATTTTTCATACATGGAAAAAGAAAATACATATATATTACTGTGCAAGGTAAGATTATTTTTTTTATACACCTAACCAATTTGTTAATGAAAAAAGTCTTCTCTTTCTCGAGAATCCACATTTTTATTTCTCTCTTGAATTTATGTTTGACCCTCAAGTTTCTTATATTTTCTGGGAGTGTGTTATAAATTTTAAGGGCTATAAAGGTGAAAATTCTTTGTCCTATTTCTTTTTTAGTTCTTGTGATAACCAATTTCGCTGCTACAATGGTTCCTGTGTTTTGTTTATGATTCAGAGTATCGAACAGTAGAGGATTATTGAATATATAGCCCAAGATGTTTTTAACATATATTTGTCTCATGTCCATGATTTTGAGTTCATTGAAGAGCTCGTTAGAGGGGTACGATCTCTTGAATGACATTATTTTCAAGAAAAGTTTTTTTGTTTATTTCTAATGGCCTCAAAAAAGTTTTCCTCACTCCTCTCCGTCCTATTATTCCATAATTCAAAAGAGAGTCAACAAGAGCATAGTAAATGGTGGTGAGTTTATTCGGAATTAGTATTTGACGATACATGTAAAATTTGTAGATAATTGATCTGTTTTTTTAGATTTTCAATTTGTATATTCCATTTCAAGAAGTAGTCTATATACATTCCTAGGTAATTCACGTATGATGTAAATTTGATATCATGATTGTCAAGACATATTGAATTATAATCTGGTTTGAAGGATACGTTAGTGCCAAAAGTTAGTACGTGCGTTTTATTCAGGTTCACTGTGAGTAAATTGCTCTTGAACCATTTCCCTAGCTTCAATCAATGAATCGGCTGTATACATAATCACGGTGTCATCTGCAAATGAAATTATCTTCCCAGATGCATGTAGGCTTAGTAGGCTATTTAAGTACACTATGAACAATACAGGTCTCAATACTGTTCCCTATGGGACAATTAAACGAAACAATTTTATATGAACTCAAAGATTCATTTATTTCCATCTGTTGTTTTATTCCTGTTAGGAAATTTTGGAATAAATCTAGTGTAACTCCGCGAATACCTAGACATTCTAGTTTTCCCAGCAAAAGCTCATGACTAACTGTGTCAAAAGCTTTCGCTAGATCAACAAAAATACCCTATCAGCTTTCAATGTTATCTATGGCATTGTATATCATTGAAGTTTCCTTTGCAATAGCGTCTTGTTAACTTTTTCCTTCTCTAAATCCGAATTGTGTTTCTGAAATGATTTTATGTTTATCTATCAAGATATTCAATCAATCTTTTCTTTATGATTTTTTCCAGTAATTTAGAGGAGGACGAAGTTAATGATATGGGTAGGTAGTTTGATGTGTCTGTTCCCTGTCCCCCTTTGAATAGAGGAATAATTGTAGGTTTTTATAAATGTTCCGGTACTTTGCCAGATTCTAATTAAATTCTAATTAAAAATGGTTTTGCTACGTGCTCAATAAAAAGTTTGATTATTTTTTATTTTTTTGTCTGGACTGGGAGATTCATTATTTTTTTAAATGAAACTAAAAGTTCTCTATTCAATATTCAATTGAGAATGTTTCCCTTTTCAATGTTCCTGTTTTTTTTTTATAATTACCAGTATAGTTATTCACAGCTTCCCAGATTTTTTAGGGAATTAGTTCGCCTTATCGATTTCTTTTTTGAAGTGATTGCCTTTAGCTCTTCTTATTCAGATCGTTTCTATAGATAATATATTCTATTTTTCGAATGATGTCCAATGGTTCACTAGCTTATGCCCGCGGCTTTGTCCGCGTGAATTTCCGGAAGATCATATTTTTCATACGATTTTTTGGTTCAATGCAAAATACAGTTTTGATAAATATGCTAACATTTCTCGTTTCCTTACGGAAGGGTTTTAGCTGGTGCCCGCGTGGTGCTTCGTCCGCGTAGAATTTGTATTTTTCCTGGTTTTCTTTATGTGATTCCATCTAGCTTCGAACATCAATTTGACAGTTTGTCAGATTTAATGATTCAAAAATGACGGATTTTCATACAAACTTTCACCCTCTTTTTCACCGCCTTAAGTGATAAATTTCTAAAAATCCTTCCTCAGTGCTCACCTACAGTGTCAAAAAAACCCACATGCAATTTTGCACGGTCCTAGCCCCAGAAGTTTGGGCTGTGCGATGATTCAGTCAGTTATTCTTTTTTATATTCAGATTCTTTATTTCCCAGGATTCAGTTAATATTATACAACCAAAGGACTGTTTGATTTGCGAGATGTACGTTTCTAAGTGATTGAAGTTTTTTGAAATGCTGCATATGTTGATATGACATAATTTGAAGGAATCTTAATTTTTTTCTGAGTCAAATACGTTATTTAGATTATATAGAACCCAACTCAGTTGTTTCGAAAATTTCTGCTTCAAAATATCTGACAAATTGATCCATTTCAGTTTTATATTTCAGTATTTTTTATATTTTTATATATACTTCTTTTACGTAAGGCCTTGCACACTTACAGTAGTACTGAATATCCTGTAACTAATATAACATAAATGTATTCTCCTACATGAACTATTTTATGAATATACTCATTAGTGGCTAATTTTCGTGGACTTTACTCCTGGTTTTCGTTCCTGTTGGCTTTGTTGGGGTGAGGTCCAGTTTTTGCTTAGGTTCAATTCTTTAATTTCTGAGTCGAGTGTGTTATATGAGGTATTCTTTCGGGTTTATCCAAGCTTTCGGAAATGTTTATTTCCATCATCAGGGAAACTACAATAGATGAAAAAACCAATAGTAATACATATTCAAGTGCGAAACATTATGCTACTTACAACTTTGTTGAGGTTGGTTTCAATTATGTTAAACATATTCATCTTACATACAAAAAAAGTTCAAACTTAATACAAACACATTAACATTGTTTAAAATTATATAAATGTAAAGGTGTACTCTATGTGGTGTGACAAGTGAAACTGGCAGGTTAGGAATAATTCCCGCAATTATATTTAAGCCAACGACACCTGACGGATGTCACTTGGAAATTATTACAGTGGTGCCAACTGTTAGATCAGTACCAACTGCTGTTACCAGGTGGCGGTGATGTTAAAGAGAACTATCATTTGATATTGCATTATTGTCAATTTTGATTGATATCTAAAGACAATAAATGAAAATGGTTAATATCTGTTGTTTTATTGATGAGTAGAGGGGCAACGTTTATTCTACGATCAAAAAACCCACATAACCTCACTTATGAGTCGCGTGCGTATATGGCTCGATGATGGTGGCGCACGCCATTTGCTGCGTGTTGAACATCTAACCCAATCTATGAGTCGTGTACGTGGACGAGGGTCTACGTTGGGTTAGCTTGTCACTTGCAATTGAAAAAAAACATGGCTGCCTATCACTAAGGGAAAAAACATGGCCTCTTGTCATTGTATAGACAAAAACATGGCCGCGTTGTACGTGTCACTTGTCACTGGAAAGAAAAAAACATGGCCGACGTTTGATGGAGAAAAAATATGGCTGACGCCTATGGAAAAAAACATGGCTGTCGCTTAAGGGAAAACACATGGCCAACGCTTAGGGAAAAAACATGGCCGAAGCTTATAGAAAAAAAGAATAGCCGACGCGTATAGATAAAAACATAGCTGCCGCTTAAGTAACATGGCCGACGCTTAGGAAAAAAATCAATAAATACAGAGTGGCTCAAATGATCATAAAATACATTAATTAACATACATTTTGTATACAGGGTGTATCAAAAAAGTCAATGCCTCTGATTCAGCAAATTTGCAACGAGCTAACGTGAATCGATGTACCTGTTGCAGTTGTGCAATTGTAAAACTATTTGAAAAGTATTAATTCCAGTTTTAGTCCTAGCATAGCAAGTGAGGTGTTAAATGGAAGGAGAACACCCAGGGATTGTTTATATATCAAGCTTCGCCCTCCAGCTTCAGCCTAGAACCATAAATAACTAAACCATATATTAATTCGTGATCACGGTATGGAATAATACCCAAATCCACCAAAAACCAATGAACCGGAAGTGACCACTGATTGAAATCCGATAAAGAAAATTTTGTTGTCAATGGATTCGCCTCGATGTCAAGAATCATAATTGAGCATTTTCCGAAGCCAAAAAGGAGTATCGAAACATGGGAATCAAAACAGGAACCACAAGATCTTCAGTCTATCGCTCTCCCACCCTGAGCTATTTTAACAAATGGAACAATCTCTGCTCCAAATCGTCATTTTGAAATGTCTTTCAAAATATATCGAATTTTTCCATCTTTTCCGTGTTCAGGCCTATTTTAGTAATTTATCGTATCTTGTCGTATTCTCTATCTGTACCGTGAGCTCCATTTTCTTTTGAAATTTGGATTTGTAAAATTTTTTACTCAGTATCAAAAAAATATTTAAACATTTTCCGAAGCTAAAAGGGCTCAGGAAGTTAACGCCGTTACTGTTGCAGCACGCGAGTCTCTAACGAAGCATCTTCCACTGAATATTGTGAAATTGAAAATTGAAGATATTAATTATATGTAGGGTACTATAAAATATACAGAACGTCCCATCAAGAAAAAAATGAAGTGTGAAATGGAAAATAGATAGAGAAAAAAACAAGGCGACTGATAGGAATAACATGGTGTTATAATAAGAGAAAATTATACCGTGAATCTCATTGGTTATAGAAAAAACAAACCCGCCGTTTAAAAACAGATATCAAATATACAGACTATTCCATGGAAGATACAGAACGTCCCATCAAGAGAAAAATTGAAAAATTAACATGTGCATAACGTCAGATTGACGTAAATGCAACCAACGGGTGGGAACAACATACAGAGTGCCCCAAATGCACTGAACTAACATCGAATATATACAGGTGACCTAATCAGAGAAGAAAAACATAGTTGGCATTTTAGGAAAAAACACAGTAGAAGATATCCCAAATACAAAAACATACATCGTATTATACAAAGTATCTTGAATGGACGCTGACCATCACAAGCGACATCATCGAATATGAATATTGAATAGGGTTTGGCTTCATGAGGACTCATAATTTCTCCATTTTCTCGGAACGGAAAATAGCCGACTCCTTTGACTTTCCCCAATACCTCTTGAAGCAGCTGAAACTTTGGTTGATACAGCGACTTTGAGTGGACGTAAACGTTTTCGAATCTGTGCCATTCAGATCGAACAGCAATGATAGCGCCATATTCCTTTTTCCGCATCCGCTAGGGCCTGAAATGATTGCACGGAAAGAATTTGGTAACAATTCAGCATGCTTCTTACTACACTTGGGGCCTTCGCTCAAATAATCCAAGTTGTCGATGGGTAACGATTTCTCGTGTTGAACGATCTCCATATTCTAATCGGACTATTTGCTTTCGAATTCGGCGCCTTACCTCACTTGTAATTGAAAAAAATATGGCCGCCTGTCGATGGAAAAAAACATGGCTGCCGCTAGGAGAAGAAACATGACCGCCTGTCATTGGAAAAAAACATGGCTGCCGCTAAGAGAAAAAAAGTTGAGAGATGTCAAGGGACACCCGGATGGAACGAAGTTCCTTTCGATTAATTAGTGAAGGAATTGTAATAAAACTTTTTTTTTTTTTGTTAAAATAATATTTTTTTTATTATTAACAAATATAATGTAATATAAACTTGATCAGTAGGCTCAATTTTAATACATACGCATTGATATTGTTAAATCAAAATATAATTTTCTTTTAAATTTATTAAAGTTATGACGCGTACACTTGCTAAACACACAATAATGGAGAGATTATAACGCGTATGACTTGGTTAGCACAATAGTAAAGAGACGTTAAAATGCGTACTTGCTAAAAATACATAAGCATTTATTATTGTCTGTATAAAATCTCCACTTACCTTACTCCATCAGCAATATCCGGAACTTGTGCAGAAACACTGTCAGGATTCATTATTGTTATTATTTTTCATTATTTATTATGGATAAAAAACCTGTATACACTCAACAAATATAATCGTCGCGACACCACACTGTTCAATGCGAAATAGAAAGACGAAACGAAAATAACTGGCTTGCTTTCTATGAGAGAGAGAGAGAGAGAAGACAGACAAAAAAACACGCGCACGCCGCACGGCTTACAACTACAGCAAAAAGTCTCGTTACAGCTTTTGGTCCTAATTTATTTCGTCTAGCCCCCTTTCGCAACGCGCGATAAGGAACTTCGTTCCAAAAACATGGCCGCCTGTCATTGGAAAAAAACATGGCTGCTTCTCATTGGAAAAAAAACATGGTCGCCTGCCTGTCAGTGAAAAAAAACATGGCCGCCGCCTATAGAAATTTACAGAGTGGCTCAAATTATAGCAAAATTGATGAATTCACATACATTTTGTATACAGGGTGGACCAAAGAAGTCAATGTTCCCAATTCGGATAATATTCAACAAGCTAATGTGAATCGATGTACTCGAGCCATTATGGCAATTGAAAAACGATTTGAAAACTGAAAAACATGCTTTAAATTACATGAAATAACAAAACCTACCTCGTATCGTTCGCATCGAGCAGCGTCCAAATCCGTCAAATAACAAAGAAATGTCGAAACCCTGGCTCGAACTCGGGACCGCCAGATCTGCACTCTGATAAGGTGGAAACTCCAGTGTCAATGGCTTCGTCTCAACGTCGAGAATCATAATTGGACATTCTCCGATGTCAAAAGGGCACTTTAGCTAACTTCGTTATCATAGGGAGCACAGCTTCGTGCGGGTACTCTAACAAGGCAAATTTCATTAAAGAACGTGAATATGAAAAGTCTGCATACATATCACAGTAGATTCATCAAAAAACAAAGAAATGTCGAAACCCAGGCTCGAACCCGGAGCGCCAGATCTTCACTCTGATAAAGAGGGAATTCCAGTGTCAATGTATTCGTCTCAACGTCAAGAATCATAATTAAGTATTTTCCGATGATAAAAAGTCACTAGTAGCCGACTTCATTATTATTGGGAGCACAGATTCGTGCTTCGTATTTCATTTTCCAAGCTAGATAAAATCCTAATATATATTCACGAACTTCATTTGATTAGTATTTCATAATCATGCTACAACTTGGGAAAGTAACACTTATTATCAGAAAGTACAGAAACCTAATTATTCATAACAGCTTTATCAGCAAAAAACTTCGGATCAATGTCCTGATAATGAGGCCAAACTTGTCAATAACAATAACCGGAAATTAATATACATTATTAGGCTCATTACAGAATTACATTCGTACATATTCATGAAGTGTGTTTATTCATAACAACCTCATCAGCGAAAACTCGGGGTCAATGTCCTGATAATGAGGTCAAACTCAGCAGAAAGCTAATAACATGACCGGAAAAATATCCATCATTAGAATTATTACAAATGATGAAATTGCATTCTCGCATATTCATGAAGTGTGTTCATTCATAAATACTTTGTCAGCGTAAATTCGGGGTCAATGTCCTGATAATGATGTCGAACTCAGCAGAAAGTCAATTATTCACAATGACCGGAAATCCATCATTAGAATTATTGCATTCTTGCATAATCATAAAATGTGTTGCAAAGATAACGTGGCCCGGCCACGTATGCCCGATAGCTGGAAGGAGGGGAAAAACTTTCTGAATAACAAGTGAGTTGTTGAAATAGGCGTCAATTATCCATCCGCTCTTCGACTGAGTACCAGTGCTCTAGTTACGCATCAACTCTTCTCCGAATACCAGTGTTGGAGTTATTCATCAACAACGCTTCGTCAGGTATTTTTTCATAGGGTGTTAGTTTCATCCATCAAAAAAGTAAGTTTATTTTATTATTATTCTCCAGTGCTTTATCTTCCAGTTGTTTATTTTGTGTAATTCATTCGAAAGTTGATTATTTTAATGGATCTTTTTTCAAAACTGCGTGCAATCTACCATTCTTCGGTTAAAGTATTCAATTCATTTGAAAATTGATTGTTTCAATGCCTCTTTTTTCTGCGTGCCATTCTTGGTACAGTTTAATTTTTTATTCTAGGCTACCCTGCATCAAGCTTGGTGAGTTCGGTATCGATCTGCCCTACAAGATTTTGATACCATCCTCATCCAACTAGAGGATCAAGTGACATTCCTACCTCACCGTGTGAAAACTCAATATCAGCTCCATCTGAAACAGCTCTCATCGGGAAAATATTGCATAATATCAGAAGCCTAATCGACACAGGGAAGTCATCACCAGCAATCTCGTTCGAAATCATTGAAAATTGAGGTAACTAACAAAAACTGTTTGTCAGTTAAATTTTGAAATTCCCGCTTTGTAATACGAAAATCATTCACTCTGAGGGTGCTCACCAATTCTTCGAGACTTGCGCTCATGAAACGATAGGAATCGATGAATCGGAACTTGATGCTCGTGCCCCGATCGTATTGAGTGAATGAGATGTATTTTCCTTCGTTGACATGGAGAATGCTGACACGCCCCCTTCTAGCAATGTTCCTGATTATGAGATGGCTGGTAGCCCGAGAGATTGTGAAATGCGATAGGTACTACAAACAGCTTTCTAAAATTCAAGTAACAAGGGGCCTGATGGATGAAACTAACACTATGAAAAAATACTTGACGAAGCGTTGTTGATGAATAACTCAAACACTGGTTTTCGGGGAAGAGTTGATGCGTAATTAGAGCACTGGTACTCAGTCGAAGAGCGGACGAATAATTGACGCCTATTTCAACAACCCACTTGTTATTCAGGAAGTCCCCCTTCCCCTCCAGCTATTCGGGCATACGTGGCCAGGCCACGTTATCCTTGCAACACATTTTATGAATATACAAGAATGCAATAATTCAAATAATGTATATTAATTTCCGGTCGTTGTGAATAATTGACTTCCTGCTGAGTTTTACCTCATTATCAGGACATTGACGCCGAATTTACGCTGACAAAGTAATTATGAATGAACACACTTCATGAACATGCGGGAATGCAATTTCATCATCTGTTATAATTCCAATAATGGATATTAATTTCCGGTCATTGTTAATTGATTCCTGCTGAGTTTTACCTCATTATCAGGACATTGACGCCGAGTTTACGCTGACAAAGTAATTATGAATAAACACACTTCATGAACATGCGGGAATGCAATTCTGTAATATTCAATATATATTAATTTCCGGTTATTGTTATTGGCTTTCTGCCGAGTTTGACCTCATTATCATTGACCCGAAGTTTTTTGCTGATAAAGCTGTTATGAATATTTAGATTTCTGTACTTTCTGATAATAAGTGTTACGTTTCCCAAGTTGTAGCATGATTATGGAATACCATTCAGATGCAATTCGTGAATATATATTAGGATATCATTCAGATTGGAAAAATGAATACAAGCACGAAGCTGTGCTCCCAAGAATAATGAAGTTAGCTACTAGTGGCTTTTTGACTTCGTGAAAACTTAATTATGATTCTTGACGTTGAGACGGATCCATTGACACTGAAATTCTCTCCTCATCAGAGTGAAGATCTGGCGGTCCCGTATTCGAACCTGGGTTTCGACATTTCTTCGTTTTTGATGAATCGAGTATGGTTATGTATGCATATTTCTCATATTCATCAATAGAAGTTGCCTTGTTAGAGTACCCGCACGAAGCTGTGCTCCCAATAATAACGAAGTTAGATACTAGTGCCCTTCTGACATCTGAAAATGTTCAATTATATTGCTTGACGTTGAGGCGAATCCATTGACACTGGAATTCCCTCCTTATCAGAGTGAAGATCTGGCGGTCCCAGGTTCGAGCCTGGGTTTCGATATTTCTTTGTTTTGTTTTGATGAACCGAACATGATATGTATGCAGACTTTCAATATTCACTTCCTCCAAAGAAAGTTGTCTTGTTAGAGAACCCGCACGGAGCTGTGCTCCCAATAATAACGAAGTTAGCTACTAGTGCCCTTTTGACATCTGAGAATGTTTAATTATAATTTTCGACGTTGAGACGGAGCCATTGACACTGAAATTCCCACCTTATCAACGTGAAGATCTGGGTTTCGGCATTTCTTTGTTTTTTATGGATTTGGTTGCTGCTCGATGCGGCCGATACAAATCAGGCATTGGTTTTGTTATTTCATGTAATTTAAAGCATTCAATTAGAAAAATCATGAGCTAGCCCTAGGTAAACCCTCGTACACGTACGCGTCTCCATCATTGAGCGCTATACGCGATGTGAAATGTGGCGCCATCTAGCGGCGCACTCCCGCCGTTTGAGCCAGAACTCTCCTAGCTGCACTACTTCCATGACCTATTAGAGTTGATTTTTCCGTCAGATCTTTGGGCATTGGTGGGCATCAGTTTGGTTTGGAGGTTTGTTTTCAGTTAGAAGTTCCTTCAAGCGTCTTAGGACAAACAAACGATAAAGAAAACCACGAGCCAAAAATCAACTTTTCGTAGGGCAACAACGTCCTTACGGGAAACAAACGATAGAAAACATCCGCACACCAGCGAAGAACTTCGAACATGAGCGTGCATGCACCACCCCATCACCTCGCAAACCTATGCAGGAATCTATATAACTAGGCGACGGCATCGTCATCAGTGTTCTTCATGTCTACGAGATATAGCTACAAGCCTCATATAAACTTGCCAGACTGATATATGATCATCACTCTGAAATGAAATATTCAACGAAAACATGACCACGATGAAGGCTGGTGTAGACGTTTCATCTACAGTTTTAAACGGGCAAAAATAGATCATTTCGAAAATTTCGATCATTTCCATGATTTCCATTCGAATACATACTGAATTTATCCTCATTTACAAAAAGGTGGGTAAAGAACGAAAAATATTCCATCATTTGAAACTTTCGTTGTCCAACATGAACCAATGTATTTCAACAGCCGTCGGTGGGTCATCATCATGATCCTAATTTTTCCAAATACTACACTCTACAGGAGAAACCTCAAGAAATTGTAGAAAAAGAAATTTTTCGCGCTTCATTTTCATATGACTAAAAAACCATTTTTTCACCTGTCAGACTGTTACTCTGAGAAGATCGAACGTACATTACGAATGATCTACCTCAATGAACATACTTTATATTGATAACAAATACAGATGTGGGTGCAGCATCATTTTGACGGTTCAAATACATACAAAAATTTCTCGTCATTCACATTTATTTCAAAAGGGTCGGTAAGCCACGAAAAATATTCAATCATTTTGAAGCATGAAAGAGGTTGTGTCTCAAAATAATATCAGAAAATAAGAATATACAGAGCAGAGAGAGAAAGACGGAAAATATAGTTAAAACATATTGATACTAGGTATAAAATTTGATAAAAAATATTTTCTATCAACTTCTCGTAGCTAAAGTCATTACAAGTTATTCAAAGCAATAGCTCTCTAAAGAACGTCAAAACTCGAAACTATAAAAAAATACGAATTTGAGAATGAATAATGTTTTGAATAAATTCAACTGACAATCCTTACGACAGCATTCATATTCATAGGAACACCCTCAAACACCCTCGAACACCCTCATACACCCCATACCCCTCAAACACAGGTTGTCAGTGAACATTCAAAACGCAATCCCTGACAATTACGAATACTCCATATTTTTCGCGCTAACATTCAGCACACATACGCTTGAACTCTTCGAAAGACGTGTCTTGTGAAACGTGTTCGTCGAATACGTGTTTCATGTTGATTTCATCCTCCTTGAACAACACAATCATATTGCAATTGTCTCGAATCCGTTGCTTGTGTATTTTCGAGTACGTTTGTCAAGATAGATTACGTCGATATCCTTGTGTCTGCACCTTGAATATTCTCGAATTTTCTGCTGACCATCACAAGCGACATCATCGAATATGAATGTTGAATTGGGTTTGGCTTCATGAGGGCTCATAATTTCTTCATTTTTTCGGAACGGAAAATAGCCGACTCCTTCGACTTCCCCCATTACCTCTTGAAGCAGCTGATACTTTGGTTGACACAGCGATTTTGAGTGGACGTAAACGTTTTCGAATGTGTCCCATTCGGATCAAACAGCAATAATACGCCATATTCGTTTTTCCGCATCCGCTAGGGCGTGAGATGATGGCAGGAAATAATTTGATAACAGTTCAGCATGCTTATTACTACACTTGGGGCCTTCGCTCAAATAGTCCAAGTTGTCGATGTGTAACAATTTCTCTTGTTGAACGATTTCCATATTCTGATCATATATATTCACTTGAGTGTTTGTCCTGTTTCGACTTGTATACTTCTTTACACTCCATTACGTTTTGGATGGAAACAATTTGGAAATTATGTTTATGTATTTCCATGACATATTAGAGTTGATTTTTCTTCTTGGTCAGTTCAAAAGTGTCTTGACCCAATTTCAATGTATCGTCTTCAATGACCATAGGCTTTTTTCTTGTGAAAAATTTCATCCCAGTCATATTTATACCATAACAGTCGGGATCAGGTAGTAGCATGGACAAACTGACCTTTCAACTACAACTGACTATCACTACCATATCATTTGTTCATAGGAACACCCTCAAACATCCTCAAACCCCATCAAACAACCTCAAACACCCTCAAACACTCTCAAACACCCTCAAACACTCTCAAACACCCTCAAACCCTCAAACACCCTCATAAACCCTCATACACCCTCAAACACCATCATAATCTTACCAACTTTTCGCAGGTCAACGTTGTTTTAGGACAAACAAACGACAAGGAAAACTACGAGCTAAAAATCCTATTAAATTTTCGAAGGACAACAACGTCCTCACGGGAACGTCCGCACAACAGCGAAGAAACTCAAACATGAGCGTGCTTATACCACCCCATCACTCCGCGTACCTACGCAGGAATCTATATGACTAGGCGACGACACCGTCTTCAGTTTTCTGCATGTCTAACTGACTAAGTTCCTCTGCTGCCTTTACCTATCACCTAATGAACCTTCATATAACGACCTCTTTGAGTTTTAATCACTCAAACTGGACTACATTCAGGAGAACCATCCAACAGCTGAAACCATAATCATGGGAGACTTCAATGTACATAACGCTGCCTGGCTCAAATTCTCTAACAAAACAGATGATGCAGGTCGTCAAGCCGAGGCCTTCGCCATCACTCATGGTCTAGAACAACTGGTCGAGCTACCAACCCGCATCCCTGATGTCAACAACCAGTCTGCCAATACACTAGATCTTTTCATCACCACCAATCCTGACCCGTATAGAATAGAAGTTTGTGCCCCACTTGGAAACTCTGACCACACCCTCATCTCCACAACATGCTCTTTCCATTTACCATCGAGCTGCACAATACCACCCCGTCTCATGTGGCATTACAATTCGGCCGACTGGGAAGGTCTTCGTATGTTTTTCTCAGCGTTTCCATGGAAGAGAGTTTGTTTCTCTTCAGTAGATCCAACACGATGTGCTGAGACAATTTCTGAAATCATCATGTTGGGGATGCAAACTTACATACCGAATACCGAAAGAAGAACATCCGATAAGACCTGGTTCAACAGAAACTGCTCTAGAGCTGTGGCTTCCAAACAGGCAGCATACCATCGATGGCTAAAAACTCCGGGCCCTGAGACCAGAGCAGCATATGTCGAGGCCAGAGGCATATGTAAAGAGACAATAGAATGCTCAAAAGATGCCCACAAAGCCAAAATAAGATCAAAACTTGCTGATTTTCCTAACGAATCCCGTTCATTTTGGTCTTTCGCGAAAGCTGTGGGAAGAAACTTCACTTCCAGCTCATTTCCTCCCCTAACCAAAGAAGATGGAACACTAGCAACGACTGCCCAGGAAAAAGCCAATATCTTTGCGCACCTATTTGCTGGAAATTCCACTCTGGATTCATCGGGAAAACAACCCCCGAACATTACACCTATCGACAGTCACATGCCCGAGATCACCTTTCGCCAACGTACTATCAGAAAGATTTTGCTGGGTCTCAACACCAACAAAGCCTGTGGATCTGACGGAATCCCGCCGATTGTTCTAAAGAAATGTGCCCCCGAACTAACACCTGTTCTTTGCAAGTTGTTCAACCACTCTTACAATTTGGGGGTATTTCCGTCCAATTGGAAAATTGCAAGAGTACAGCCAGTCCCTAAAAAAGGCAAAAAGGCCCTACCTAGCAACTACAGACCTATCGCACTGCTATCTATTATTTCAAAGGTCATGGAAAAAGCCAGGGACTCCTCGCCAAGCTTCCGTCTTATGGCTTGCCCCCTCAGCTGTGTTCTCTGCTTGCTAGTTTTCTCTCAAACCGGTCTCTCCATGTAGTGGTCGATGGAGTTTCATCTGACACTCTACTCATAAATGCTGGTGTTCCGCAAGGATCCATTCTCGCACCAACACTATTTCTACTTCACATCAACGACCTGTTGAAAGCAACTTCATGTCCAGTACACAGCTTTGCCGATGATAGTACCCTCCATACCGCTTTCTCTTCCAGGGCCCCTATATCAGCCCGTGAAACCAGAAATGAACGAGGAAGAAATGTTAATAATATAAATATGGACTTAGCAACAATTCTCGAATGGGGATCTAATAACTTGGTAGAATTCAATGCAAACAAAACACAAGCATGTCTTTTCTCTAGAAAAGCCGATCTCACTGTGCCTAACATAACTTTGTCAGGAGTAACCATACCACTGAAGCCATCCATATCGATGCTTGGTATTACTATCAGCAATAACCTTTCCTGGGAAAACCACGTGAGGTCCATTGCCAAAAGTGCATCCCAAAAACTTGGTTTTCTGTTTCGTGCCAAGAGCTATTTCACCCCCAGTCAGCTGCTTATGATCTATAAGGCACAGATCCGACCTGTCCTGGAATACTGTTCCCTTATTTGGAGTGCGGCACCTAAACATATCCTGAGGCTATTGGATTCTGTCCAAAAAAGGGCAATTCGTCTCGTCGGTGATGCCTCGCTTACAAACTCGCTCACTTGTCTGGAACACCGTAGAAAAGTTGGCGATTTGTCTCTATTTTATAGATATTTTCATGGGCGATGCTCTTCTGAAATATCAACAATCGTTCCTGCTTTGGCAGTCTCTTCGAGATTAACCCGTCAAGTTCAGTCATCACACCCCTTCGTGGTCACTTTGGAGACCTGCAGAACATCACTTTCCAAAGACTCGTTCATCCAACGAACAGCGAGGCTTTGGAATTCATTGCCTAGGGAGGTGTTCCCCGAGGCATACAACCTTCAGAAATTTAAGAAGAACACCAACTCCTACCTTCTTTCCCTAGGTTCCCACGATGTTCTCTGAACATTACAGGATATCCCTTTTCGTGGGAACCAGAACATAAAAAAAAAATATATCTACGAGATATAGCTAGAAGCGTCATATAAACGTGCCAGGCTGATATAGATCATCACCCTGAAACGAAATATTCAACGAAAACATGACCACGATGAAGGCTGGTGTAGACGTTTCATCTACACCTTTGAACGGGCAAAAAGGGATCATTTCAAAAATTGCGATCATTTCCATGATTTCCATTCGAATACATACTGAAATTATCCTCATTTACATGTATGTCAAAAGAGTAAGTAATACACGAAAAATATTCCATCATTTGAATATTTTGTTTCCCAACGTGAACCAATGTACTTCAACAGCCGTCGGTGGGTCTTTCCAAATACCACACTCTACAGGAAAAACCTCAACAAATTGTGGAAAAAGACGTTTTTCGCGCTTCATTTTCATATGATTGAAAATCCATTTTTCACCTGTCAGACTGTTAAACTGAGAAGATCGAACGTACATTACGAATAATCTACCTCAATGAACATACTTTATATTGATAACAAATACAGATGTGACTGCAGCATCATTTTGACGTTCAAATACATACAAAAATTCTTCAATTTGTAAAGGTCTGCTTGTGATTCATTTCTGTTAATTTTATTCTTATGTTTTTCCAATTGGCATAATTGACATTTAGTTATTATGTTTTTAGTTATTTCTAAATCTTGTGAACTTATATAATTTTTCCCGAATATCATCCAAGTTTTCCTAATCCCTATGTATAGATATTTTTCATGTATACAGTGCGTTCCATTTAAAACGAGACACCCTGACTAACTTTTGGTACAATGATTTTCAGGAAAAATAAAAAAACAGGTCAACAATAGTATACAGGGGGACACATTTTGACATATTCACATTTGATGTTACTTCCACTATCGCACCCCCAGAGCATGTCACCATTTTTTTTTAATAGATCACCCTATATTGTTTCGCATCATCAGATGCTCCATGATGAGCAGATTTCAACAAAGTATAAAACATATGGTATGACGCATATGGTTCGGGAGCTACAAATTATTTTCCATTAGTCCAACGTGCCCTAAAACTGCAATAGAAATAGCTTCATCGTTGACAACCCCTGAACGGTTATGCTTTTTATTGCTAACAGATCCAGTTTCCATGAATTTGTTCAATAATTCCGAAACGTTCATTTCTATTGCAGTTTCAGGGCACGTTAGACGAATGGAAAATAATTTGTAGCTCCCGAACCATATGCGTCAGACCATATGTTTCATACTTTGTTGAAATCTACTCATCATGTAGCATCTGATAATGCGAAACAATATAGGGCCTTTAAAAAACATGGTGACATGCTCTGGGGGTGCGATAGTGGAAGTAACATCTGATGTGAATATGTCAAAATGTGCCCCCCTGTATACTATTGTTGATGTGTTTGTTTATTTTTCCTGAAAATCATTGTACCAAAAGTTATTCAGGGTGGCTCGTTGGAATGCACTGTATATTAAATTATTTCTTCTGACAATTCTTTTGTTATGACATACAATTCCTCACCATTAATAATTTTATTCACTATACCATTTATTTGTACTGTTCCTCTTTTTTCTGTATCAGTCAATTTATGTTCATCTTCTAGAAATGCTTTCTTTTGCTCATTCCCCCATTTCCATTTAACATTTCTCTTCAACAGTTCTAATAAAGTCACCCAGGTCTGGAAAAATTGTTTTTTTAAATTTAATATTTTCAAAAATTCTCTGAGTTTTTAAATTGTATGGTCTAATATATTCCCTGATTGTCATGTATTTCAAATGGGTAGGTATGTCACGAAAAATATTCAATTATTTTGAAGCATGAAAAAGGTTATTCCTCAAAATAATATTAGAAAATGAGAATATACAGAGCAGAATAAGACGGAATATATGGTTAAAACATATTGATCCTAGGTATAAAATTTGATCAAAAATATTTTCTATCAACTTCTCGGAGCTAAAGTTATTCAAAGCAATAACTTTCTAAAAAACGTCGAAACTAAACAAAAATACGAATTGGGAATGAATAATGTTTCGAATAAATTCAACGGACAATCACTCCCACAGCATTCATGTCTATAGGAACTCCCTCAAACACTCTCATACACCCCATACACCCCAAACATCCTCAAACATCCTCAAACACCCTCAAACAGTCTCAAACACTCTCATACATCCTCATACACCCTAATTCACTCTCAAACACACTCAAGCACCATCAAACATGAGCGTACACCAACTCATCGAACCTGTGCTCTAATCTATATAACTAGGCGACGTCATCGTAGGGATACTTCGAGAAGGGAGAACTCAACGTGCTTATCTCCAGATATATCTGAAACTCAGTTTTTTATCACAACCAGATACTATGTTCTTCTTAGCCAATAAGACGTACTGTATATTATTATTCCATTATTTCACCTCCTGACTAAAGACGCATGAAATAATTTTTTCTCAACTCTCAGCGGAATGTCATTCTTGTTTCTATTACCGAACGAATTTTCATCAATTATTCCTTCATACCTGCTTCTGTTTTTTCGATTTAAACAAAAACATCGCCTTATCTATTTGACCGCAAACAGGAACGACCTCTTTCAACCGTATGGAACATAAGCATTTACATCTGAAAATATTCGATCATTCCACAGATCACAACGAGCTGTATGAACCTTGAATAACGAAAAATAATTGAATGAATCTTTAAGGAAATCAGGTTTTATTTTCCACGTATCAAACACATTATTTTCACACTCAATATTTTCTACACTTCAATGAGGTTTTCCAATTTGATGTGAATGATTAAAATTCTAGTTTGAAGTTACGCATGTATTTGAAGTGACAAAATGGTCCTTCAGACAAATGAATAAAATAAGGCGTGACTGGTGGAAAATTACTCTCCCGCCCTATGAAAAGAAATGAGTTGGTGTACGCTCATGATTGATGGTGATTGAGGGTGTATGAGGGTGGAATGATGATGACCCACCGACGGTTGTTGAAGTACAGTGGTTCATGTTGGGAAACGAAAGTTTCAAATGATTATATATTTTCCGTGCCTCACCTACCCATACATGTAAATGAGGATAATTTCAGTTTCAATTTTTGTATGTATTTGAATGAAAATCATTGAAATCACGGAAATGATCAAAATTTTCAAAATGATCGAAATGATCTCTTTTTGTCCGTTCAGAGGGGTAGATGAAACGTCTACACCAGCCTTCATCGTGATCATGTTTTCGTTTAATCTTTCGTTTCAGAGTGATGATCATATATCAGTCTGGCACATTTATATAAGCTCTCGTGGACATGAATAAAACTGATGACGGTACCGTCGCCTAGTTATATGGATTCCTGCATAAGTTCGCGGGGTGATGGGGTGGTGAACGCACGCTCATGTTTGAGGCTCTTCGCTGGTGTGCGGTTGTTTTCCATCGTTTGTTTGCTGTAGAGAAGTTGTTGCCCTGCGAAAAGATGATAGGATTTTTGGCTCGTGGTTGTTTTTATCGTCTGTTTTGTAAAACGACGTTGACCTGCGAAAAGTTGATGAGATTGTGATGGTGTTTGAGGGTGTATGAGGGTGTATGAGGGTGTTTGAGGGTGTATGAGGGTGTTTGAAGTTGTATAAACATAAATGATATGGTAGTGTAGTGATATTGTTAAATTTAGGAATCTTGTCAAAGGTTGCCGGAAATGTCCTTCCCCTTTGAAGGATATTTCCGGCAACCCTGATCATTATTATATGCCTCGATGTCGAAGTGACATGATCTATATTATGCATTGTCTGTCAATGAATGTGGAAAAATAAAGGCGACTCTCTCTCTCTCCACATATATTCCCACAAATTCAGGTGTGGGGTTACGGGACTAAAAAGTGAAATCGGTACTACGATTTCACGAAAGTATACAAAAATTTTCGAACTTTCTACCAAAGCTGACACGTGGCGTACACGTTGTGTTTTTTTTTCAAGATGGATGCCGACGGAGATAGGTCTCTATTTTATCCGCTGCAAAATTTCGAAAATTTTCCAATATGGCCACAAATAATGGTAGAATGCCAATGTCTCATCCAGGAAGTAATTTTCAAACTCCATCGGTTTGATCAAGTGTTCTGAACGTCGACGTCACAACTGTCATAGCTACCATGAATGCTGTGCTTCAACAAAATGCCGCCATGCTGCGAATGATGAACCATCAAAATCAAGCTAATGTGAGAAATTATAACATTATGCCAGATTTCCCGAAAAGTATTCTTATTTTCAAAGGTAAAAACTTGGGATTCAGTGGAGAGTGGATTCAAAATGTCGAGAGTACGGCGACACTTCACAATTGTCCCCCTGCTTTCATTCTAGAAACAGCTCGAACATAATCAATAGGAGCTGCCTTACATTGGTATGAAGCAAGAGAGGAGAATCTCTCTACTTGGCCTTTGTTTCGAGATGAATTTAAACACACTCTTATCCATGAGAAAAACTTGAATTCCTCGTAGAAATCCATGCAGGCACGCGTACAGGGTCCCAGAGAAAATATCAGTTTATATTTTCATGAGAAGGTTAAATTATGTAAAAGTTTGAACTTGTGCTCCGACGAACAGAAGGAACAAGTTGTTATCGGATTGGCTTCCAGAGAAATTGAAATGATGGGGATGGTAAAAATGCATTTGGACATTGATGATTTTTACCGGATTTAGTTAGTTATGAAAGACTAAATAACGAAAGATGTTTTCGCTATGGACCAGGAAAGGACCGTAGTATCCCCGAAAGTCGTTCAGCTGGTATTCCTGTTTTCCCTAAGGCTGGAAGTGTAGTTTCAAATAAATCCCCAATAAAATGTTTCAATTGTTATGAAGAGGGACATGTCATGAACAAATGTAATAAGCCAAAACCTGAGCGAGGTTCGTGCTTCAAGTGTGGGTCAACGGAATATCAGATTCGACACTGACCGGAGAATTCCCAGCGTGTGTTAGGAAGAAGGAATTCAATTAGTGGAAGAAGGAGTGAAATTTCAATCTGCAGTTTGATGAGGAAGACGAAGCGAATTTCATTCAAATCAATGCTTGTCTTGATACAGGTAGTCCCATAAGTTTGGTTAAAGTTGAAATATTGCCAGTAGTATTTTTCAAAAATGATATTAGTAAGTCTGATTCTTGTGGTATTAATTAAAGTAGTTATATATTTCAGGTATTTATGATGGTATTGTTAAAATTCAAGGTGATACTCTTCCTATTGTCATGTTTGTTGTGCCAAACCGAAACTATAAATTTTCCAGCTCTGTTGGGCAGAATCACCTCTTTAGAAAATTACCAAATTGTTATAGGAAAATAATTTACAATTTGAAAACAAAACTGAGGCAGAAATAAATCAATTAATGTTGATATATGTCGACCAAGATCATGAGGAGGATTTTCCTTTGAAAATTAATACTTAATTGCCTATATCTGTAAACAAAAGAGTCAGAGATGTCGTTTCACATTATTTACAAGCATCAAGGCCTGATAAACCCGATATTATTTTGAATGTATAAATTACTTGGAAAAATGATTGTCCTCTTGCATTTAGACCTCGCAGGTTATCATATAGAGAAAAAAATGAATAACGATATATTCTTGATGAGCTTATCAAAAAGGGAGATATTCGATAGAGTTATTCACCTCATGCCAGTCCTATCGTTCTTCTCAGGAAGAAAAATGCTATAGATTATAGACTCTGTGTAGAATATAGCGAATTGAATAAAAATACATTATGAGATCACTACTCATTACCTTTGATTGATGATCACTTGTCTTGATTTAAAAAGTTAATTTCATCATATAAAAATGTCCGAAGAAAATAAGTTCGAACAAAATTTGTCGCCAAAAATTAGATCCAGAAATAAAAAGTTTAGGCATTAAATTACAGCCCAAAGAAGTGAAAAACTTTGAATTGAGAGAGTGTCTTGTTTATAGGAAAATAAACAACAAAATTCTATTCTACATTCCTAAAATGATATAAAAAAAACCTTAAAATATTAGGGGTATACTGGTTTCCAGAAATGAAAAAAAAGGTAAAATCGTACATACAAAATTGTTTGAAGTGTTTAACATACTCACCTGTCACTGGCAAAATGGCAAAATGGAAGGAGCATTACATAATATTCCTAAAGGAGACAAACCCTTTGTAACTCTTCACATTGATTATTATGGCCCATTAGAAAGAACCCCGAAAGGAAAGAAATATATTTTCGAAGTTATTGATGGCTTCACCAAATTTGTGAAATTGTATGATGTTAAATCCACCAAGACAATCGAAGTTGGAGAATTATTTCGATCATTATAGTAAATCCATTCGTATTGTGTCGGATAGAGGTCGTGGTTTCACTTCTCAAGAATTCGAGAATTTTCTTGAAAAAAAAAACATAATTCATGTCAAGTACAACATATTTTTGAAATTAAAATTTTAAGTTAGAATCCATCACTTTTGAATATTATGTAGCAATTTATGGAATGTTATGTGAATTTTAATTGTTTTGGGAGGATGAATATTATTCAACAGAAGTTATGATGTTTTATAGTATGACAAATTGTTAATATTATAATAATGATTTTATATTTTCGTTTCAGCTTATGACTACTTGTATTTAATACTTATGTAGCATACCATTTTATCATTATGATTATGTATTATAAACCATTTTATGGCCAGCTTAGGTTACGACTGGGACGATCTTATGTCAGGTATGGCCGAGTTGTAGTAATATTGATTGAAAGGACATTTTCGGCAACCCTGTTCATTATTATGTGCTACGATGTCGAGGTGACATGAGCTGTATAATGTATTGTCAATTATTAAAAAGTGAGAAAAGTGCTAGTCAGTGGTAGTTGAAACGTCAAGATGTTCATGCTACTACCTGATCCCGACTGTTATGGTATAAATATGATTGGGACGAAATTTTTCATAGGAAAAATTTCGTCCCAATCATATTTCCTGGTCCATAGCGAAAACATCTTTCGTTATTTAGTCTTTCATAACTAACTAAATCCGGTAAAAATCATCAATGTCCAAATGCATTTTTACCATCCCCATCATTTCAATTTCTCTGGAAGCCAATCCGATAACAACTTGTTCCTTCTGTTCGTCGGAGCACAAGTTCAAACTTTTACATAATTTAACCTTCTCATGAAAATATAAACTGATATTTTCTCTGGGACCCTGTACGCGTGCCTGCATGGATTTCTACGAGGAAGTCAAGTTTTTCTCATGGATAAGAGTGTGTTTAAATTCATCTCGAAACAAAGGCCAAGTAGAGAGATTCTCCTCTCTTGCTTCATACCAATGTAAGGCAGCTCCTATTGATTATGTTCGAGCTGTTTCTAGAATGAAAGCAGGGGGACAATTGTGAAGTGTCGCCGTACTCTCGACATTTTGAATCCACTCTCCACTGAATCCCAAGTTTTTACCTTTGAAAATAAGAATACTTTTCGGGAAATCTGGCATAATGTTATAATTTCTCACATTAGCTTGATTTTGATGGTTCATCATTCGCAGCATGGCGGCATTTTGTTGAAGCACAGCATTCATGGTAGCTATGACAGTTGTGACGTCGACGTTCAGAACACTTGATCAAACCGATGGAGTTTGAAAATTACTTCCTGGATGAGACATTGGCATTCTACCATTATTTGTGGCCATATTGGAAAATTTTCGAAATTTTGCAGCGGATAAAATAGAGACCTATCTCCGTCGGCATCCATCTTGAAAAAAAAACACAACGTGTACGCCACGTGTCAGCTTCGGTAGAAAGTTCGAAAATTTTTGTATACTTTCGTGAAATCGTAGTACCGATTTCACTTTTTAGTCCCGTAACCCCACACCTGAATTTGTGGGAATATATGTGGAGAGAGAGAGAGTCGCCTTTATTTTTCCACATTCATTGACAGACAATGCATAATATAGATCATGTCACTTCGACATCGAGGCATATAATAATGATCAGGGTTGCCGGAAATATCCTTCAAAGGGGAAGGACATTTCCGGCAACCTTTGACAAGATTCCTAAATTTAACAATATCACTACACTACCATATCATTTATGTTTATACAACTTCAAACACCCTCATACACCCTCAAACACCCTCATACACCTCAACACCCTCAACACCATCACAATCTCAAACTTTCGCAGGTCAACGTCGTTTTACACAAACCTAAAACAACCACACCAATCCTATCACTTTTTGCAGGGCAACAGCTTCTACAGCAAACAAACGATGGAAAACAACCGCACACCAGCGAAGAGCCTCAAACATGAGCGTGCGTTCACCACCCCATCACCCCGCGAACTTATGCAGGAATCCATATAACTAGGCGACGGTACCGTCATCAGTTTTATTCATGTCCACGAGAGCTTCATATAAATGTGCCAGACTGATATATGATCATCACTCTGAAACGAAAGATTAAACGAAAACATGATCACGATGAAGGCTGGTGTAGACGTTTCATCTACCCCTCTGAACGGACAAAAAGAGATCATTTCGATCATTTTGAAAATTTTGATCATTTCCGTGATTTCAATGATTTTCATTCAAATACATACAAAAATTGAAACTGAAATTATCCTCATTTACATGTATGGGTAGGTGAGGCACGGAAAATATATAATCATTTGAAACTTTCGTTTCCCAACATGAACCACTGTACTTCAACAACCGTCGGTGGGTCATCATCATTCCACCCTCATACACCCTCAATCACCATCAATCATGAGCGTACACCAACTCATTTCTTTTCATAGGGCGGGAGAGTAATTTTCCACCAGTCACGCCTTATTTTATTCATTTGTCTGAAGGACCATTTTGTCACTTCAAATACATGCGTAACTTCAAACTAGAATTTCAATCATTCACATAAAAATGTGAAATGCACAAAATTATAGAGGTGACACCTATAATTTGTGGGGTGAAGCTTAGACCTAATGACGTAGAATTTGATGACACGAAATTTCGTGCACCTCAATAGGTCACCAACAGATGTCAGTATAGGCCAATCCACGACACCAAAAGTCGTACTCCTCGTGCGTTCAGAGTAACGCAAAGCAAATAACGAAATAAGAGAGATTTGTTACGATTCCAAGAAAGTCACCATCCGCCTACAGCTGTTTCATGGTTTCCCAATCATCAGGACGGCTTGTAGTCTTTCTCAAAATCGTACCAGTTCTCTCAGAGTTTCAATACCTACCGGCAAGTATGAAAATGTGAAATGCACAAAATTATAGCGGTGACTCCTATGATTTGTGGGGTGAAACTTAGACCTAATGACGTGGAATTTGATGACACGAAATTTCGTGAACATCAATAGGTCACCAACAGATGTCAGTATAGGCCAATCCACGACACCAAAAGTCATACCTTGGTGTAAGAGATATTTGTTACGATTCCAAGAAAATCACCATACGCCTACAGCTGTTTCATGGTTTCCCAATCATCAGGACGACGTGTGGTCTTTCTCAAGTTCGTACCAATTATCTCAGAGTTTTAATACCTACCGGCAAGTATGAAAATGTGAAATGCACAAAATTATAGAGTTGACACCTATAATTTGTGGGGTGAAGCTAAGACCTAATGACGTGGAATTTGATGACACAAAATATCGTGAAAATCAATAGGTCACCAACAGATGTCAGTATAGGCCAATCCACGACACCAAAAGTCGTACTCCTCGTGCGTTCAGAGTAACGCAAAACAAATAACGAAATAGGAGAGATTTGTTACGATTCCAAGAAAGTCACCATCCGCCTACAGCTGTTTCATGGTTTCCCAATCATCAGGACGGCTTATGGTCTTTCTCAAAATCGAACCAATTCCCTCAGAGTATGAAAATGTGAAATGCACAAAATTATAGAGGTGACACCTATAATTTGTGGGGTGAAGCTTAGACCTAATGACGTGGAATTTGATGACAAGAAATTTCGTGCACATCAATAGGTCAGCAACAGATGTAAGTATAGGCCAATCCACGACAGTTAGGGTCTTTTCACAATATCTTCCAGATATATTTCAACATCCAGCGTGGCTTTTGCCGAGAAGTAGCAGGTTTCTGTTAGATATCACTGAAAAATAGCTTCATTTTTATTGTAGATTTTTTCATTTCCAAAAAAACATATTTTTCAATTAACAATTGAGAATGTTTCCGTTTTCAACATTAATACCTTCCAAGAGGTTATCTTGAACGATGGAAAATAGTGACCAAATTATGTCTTTCAGTCGCAGATGACTCCACATCTGATATTATATATCTTGTACAGCTAAATGTTACGCTTTCAATAATGGAGTATTTTTTTGAAGGAAATGTCACTTTTTACAAAATAAAATGGACGTGGTCAACTGAAGGACAGGGCAAAACTAGAAATAACCAAACCATCGATCCTGAATTAATCACAGTTTTCTAATTTCATGCCATAAATATAATGATTGATAGTCATAGGGTAACTTGTAGTACAAAATCACGAATTAATCGATCAGTTTTTGAATGGGGTCAATTGTTCCGATTTCAGAATTATTTCTCTCGAACTGAGAAGACACGAGAAAGAATCAAGGTAACTATGCTATACCTTAGATTTAAATAAAAATAGTTTGGGCCTTTTTCATCAATAATGTCTGAGACATCGATATTTTATATTTATTCGACCACAATAAATGGGGATATATTGTTCGGGAGGAAAAATTATGTGAGCAGGAGAACTATCATTATGGATGTATTTTATAGCGTACTGTAGGGTGTTCCAGAAATGAGTTCCATAATTTCAACCACGTATTCATCTCATCAAAAGCAATAATTATGTATTGTCATTACATTTTTGGAAATTAACATATTTGTTGTTTTGTTCATGGCTTGAAGCCTGAGGAACGTATTCATACAAACCTTCTTTGAATGATTCACTCTCCGATTTTCATTCACTAAACTGAGAATACCGGTGGCATGTACACAATTTTAATTTTATAGTTTATTTGTGGATAGACTTCATCCAATTCAATGAGACAGAAAGCAATATAACTCACAAATCAACTCTACATTTAATGAAAAACAGGGTTTCGAATGTTTCACTTTTTGCCATTTTCATTTCATCTGAGTCCTACTCTAATTCGGTGACGTTTAAAAATTAATGAAAATGTCGTTGTAGCATTTACTCATCCGAAAATAGCTTCATCCGTATTCAACTGCGATTATCATGAGCCCTCTATTTTTGAAAGAACGTTCGCATAATTATGTCCCAGCATTGTTGCCATTTTTGGAGGTGACAACGCATCCGCTAATTAACGGAAGTAACAACGTCAAAAATCAAACCTCAAATGAAAACGACGCTAGCGCCAGTGATATATGGTTAAACTAAAAACTTTTTGATTGAGTAGAAAGGGGCCCTAGTGACCTCCGGCCAAATTTTTGATATGATGATCCTTGGACCGTCTAGAACCTATCTTGCCAAAACACAAGGCAAAACGTTGTCACCCCCGAAATCGGAGGTGACAGCGTTGTTTTAGTTTTCGATTTTGAGGTGACAAGGTACCCTGTATATAAACATATATATATATATATATATATATATATATATACAGGGTGAGTCAGAAGTACTTTGACAAACTTCAGGAGGTGATTTCTCACAATATTCTAATATGAATTGTCCAAATAAATATATGTCCGGAAACGTTTCGTTTCCAAGATACAGGGTGTTGAAGTTTTATTTTTATTTTCGTTTTTTTCTGAATAACTTTCGAAATACTGACATTAATTGAACGAAAATTGGTATTGAGAGGTTTCTTGTGGTGTCAAATTCGAACCCGATGTTATTATTGCACTTACTCGTAGGGGGCGCCATCTACACATCTTTTTAATTTTTGAAGATTCATAACTTTTTTGAGCGTACTTCTGGCATATTTTTCAGTAACTAACGCTATAAGCAACCGTTTTCCAGATATTTGATAATCGATGCGTGTTGAAGTTATTACCATTATTTTGCATTTTTCACAAGAATGCTTAGGAGATGAATTTGACATTTAAGTAAGTAGTTTTGGTAATTAAATATTATGTGACCGTTAAACGTTTTGTGTTGAAATTTCTGTAAATTTTGAAACATTTGAAACACTAATTTTGAAAAAATGGATTACTTAAACAATAATGCTCATTTAGTCGATATGCATTTCGTTTATGGCCTTGCGGATGGCAATGCGCGCGAAGCAAGACGTATTTACCAGGAGCGATTTCCTAATCGAGTACTGCCTTCAGCTCCAACACCGTCGTTTGGCAGAAACAGGTAGCTTTGAGAGGGCAGCTGATATTATTGGAAGACCACGAGCAGTCCGAACCCCGGAATTGAAAGGAACTATTTTGAACGCTCTCGAGGAGAATCCAGAAACAAGTACAAGAATAATTGCTGAAGCTCTCAATTTTTCTCAGTCCACAGTTTGGAGAATTATGCATGATCAACAATTTTATCCATACCATATTCAAAGGGTACAAGCTTTTTTGCCACGAGACTTTCCACAACGCATTACTATGTGTCAGTGGTTTTTGAGAAAATTAGCTGGAAATCCTCAATTCTTGAGATATGTACTCTTCATGGACAAGGCAAACTTCTCTCGAAATGCTATCACAAACTTTCATAACAACCATGTTTGGGCTCTGGAAAATCCGCACGCAGTTAGTGAAAGACATTATCAGTATCAATTTTCTGTGAATGTATGGGCGGCAATAATTGATAATTAGTTGATAGGTCCTTTCTTCCTTGCGTTCCGACTGAATGGCGCAACTTACAGAGACTTTTTAGAAAAGGAATTGCCGGGACTACTTCCGAATGTACCATTAGAAATTCGTATCCGCTTGTGGTTTATGCATGATGGGGCTCCGGCCCATTTTAGCGTTGTAGCCAGGGTTTTCCTTAACACCATCTATCCGAATCGATTAATCGGTAGGGGTGTAGAAGAACCTGAACAGGCACCAAGGTCCCCAGATCTAAACCCGCTAGATTTTTATTTTTGGGACATTTGAAGTCACTAGTTCATAGAACTCCAGTAGCGAACGAGGAAGATCTAAGAAACCGCATAGTAGACGCCTGTGAAACAATAAGAAACACACCAATAATTTTTGAGCGGGTACGAGATTCAATGACTAGAAGACTGAATGCCTGTATTTTTGCTGAAGGTGGACACTTTGAACAATTCATTTGAATAAAATTTAGTTTCCTATATTTTATTTTATTCTACGTATTCAAAATTTCTCGAAATAAAATGTTGATATTTCTTGCAAATTTTATTAAAACAAATACAGATTTTGCACCCTTGATACAAAAATGATTATTTCAAACGAGTAAAAATAAATAGAATAGTTGGCGCCCCCTACAAAAAACCAAAACTACTTAGTTAAACGTCAAATTCATTTCCTAAGCATTCTTGTGAAAAATGCAAAATAATGGTAATAACTTCAACACGCATCGATTATCAAATAATCGACTTGAAATTTTCAAGTCCAAAACACTAGAAATCGGCTGCTTATAACAACTTGTAACAAGGGTAGCTTTTTTACGTAGATATGATAGAAGAATTGATTTTTTTACTGAAAAATGTGCTAGAAGTACGCTCAAAAAGTTATGAATCTTCTAAAAAGAAAATGACGTGTAGGTGGCGCCTCCTACGAGAGAGAGGTTTGAATTCGACACCTCCAGAAACCTCTAAATAACAATTTTCGTTCAATTAAGGTCCGTATTTCAAAAGTTAAAGAAAAATACTAAAATAAAAAAAAAAATTCAACACCCTGTATCTTGGAAACGAATCGTTTCCGGACATATACTTATTCGAACAACTCATATTAGAATATTATGAGGAAGCACCTCCTGAAGTTTGTCAAAGTACTTCTGACTCGCCCTGTATACAGGGTGTTATGTAAAAAGTGTCCGATATTTCACAGGACGATTCCTCAGTTATTTATGAGGTGAAAAGTTCATACAAGCATGGGTCCGCAAGGCCATCATTTTTCATATACAATTTTTTTTTATTATGGTTTTTCTTAAATAATTTTAATTTTTTTATTTTGGTTTGGCCCTTAATTGTAGGGAGCGCCGCCTACAGGTCTTTGTCTCTTTTGGGGAGTCAAAACTTTGTCGTGCATGTATGTATCACATTTTCTAGAAGAAAAATCGATTCATCTACCATTTTTACGTGAAAAAGGTATGCTTTTCAAAAGTCGCTAGGAGCATCGAGATATTTTGATTTAAATTAATCGATGCATGTGTTTGTCAAAAAGTGAAACAATTTTGAAAACTTTTTTTTTTAATTCAACATGGAAACATTTCAAACGCTAATTTTAAACAACAATAAACAACGAAACACTAGATATTAATCTAAATATAAATTACAATAAATGTTCGAAATGTCCACCTCCTGCCTGTATGTAGCACGCATCCAATCTTCTTCTCATTGATTCGCGCACTGTTTGGAAAATTCCTGGAGTATTTTGAATCGTTCTACAAGAGTTAATTATTCGATTATTCAATTCTTCTTCATTTTGGATAGGTGTCTAGAGAATTAAGGATTCTAGATGTCCCACAGGAAAAAATCCAAACTGTTATGGTTTGGTGACCTAGGGGGCCATGGTTGAGGCCCTCCCCGACCTATTCAACGGTTGCCGAAAGTTTGATCTAAAAATTCTCGCGCTTGGATGCTGAAAGGTGCCGGGGCACCGTCATGCATAAACCACATTTCATTTCGTAGTCTAAGCGGCACATATAGGCAAATCTTCTTCAAGAAAATGACGATATCTCTCTCCGTTTATTCTTCCCGGAATAAAGAATGGACCTATAAAATAATCTCCAAGGATTCCTGCCCACACGTCAAGAGAGAACTGTTCATGGAAATGTGATTCCTGTATCGCAAGGGTTTTTTCCTCTAACCACAAATGATTGTTGTGAAAATTGCGTATAGCGTTGCGTGAGAAATTTGCTTCGTCGGTAAACAGGATTTGATTTTCAAATAAAGGATTTTGAATAAGGCATTGGAGAAACCAACGACAGAAGTTGATACGTAACGGAAAGTCACGAGGGATTAGTGCCTGAACTCTTTGAGTTTAGTAGGGATATAACAAATTATCAATTAAAATTTTCCATACCAGAACATGAGAAATGTTTAACGTCAGCGCTATTTTTCTGGAGCTTGTTTCCGGGTGTTCTCCTACCAGATTAAGAACTGCTTCTTCGGTTTCTGGAGTTCTTACTTTCCGATGTGCACCCGACAGATGACTAGCTTTCTCAAAACTTCTTGTGTCCCTTAAACGAACGTGAATTCTTGGAAACGTTTTTGAAATAGGAGTTGTGCGGTTCGGATAACGCTCCTGATACAAACGTCTAGCCTCATTTGCATTTCCGTTAGCAAGTCCATATGTAGAATGTATGTCAGCATACTCTGCATTGGTATAGTTTACCATTTTTCAACACATAATCACAATAATAATAAATAAAACTATTTAACTATGCGTCGAAATATTATTTTTGACCTGACAGCACGAAAAAAACATGGAATGAACTTACTAGCCTACTTGATACTTTTATTTTCAAAGAGTTTGCGAATCAATGAGAAGAAGATTGGATGCATCGATTGATTTGAATCAAAATATCTCGAAAACGGCTGCTTGTAGCGACTTTTGAATTTCACACCTTTCTCACGTAAAAATGATAGAGGAATCGATTTTTTGTCTAGAAAATGTGGTACACACATGCACGACAAAGTTGTGACTCCCCAAAGAGACAAAGACCTGCAGACGGCGCCCCCTACAATTTAGGGCCAAACTAAGATCAAATTTGAATTTCTCATATTAAAAAATCTCCAAATACCAATTTTCATCGAAATATAGACACTATTTTAAAATTATTTACGAAAAACCAAAATAAAAAAAAATTAACACCTTGTACCCATGCTTATATGAATTTTTCACCCCATAAATAACTGAGGAATCGTCGTGTAAATTATCGGACACTTATGACATAATATAATAATAATAATATATATATATATATATATATATATATATATATATATATATATATATATATATATATATATATACAGGGTGTTTCCTAACTACGGTACGAAACTCCAGGGGGTGTTTCGTTAGGTCATTTGACAAAAAAAAGTTCCTATGAACATATGTCCGGAGTTGCTTCGTTTCTGAGATACAGGGCGTTGAAGTATAAAAAAAAGGTATTTATAAAATATCCTGAATATCCTGAAACCGATGTGTTGAAATTTGGTACAGCTATTTGAAGTAATAAGGCAATTATTTGGCCCTAAGTAGGTCCAGTGGCGTCTCAGTGGGCACCACAGCCAACAATACTGAGAAAAAAATTATTTTCTCCTTTTCAGTGCATTTGAATATAAGCGTGGGTTCTAAAAAGTTTTTTATAAGCGTGGTAAAAATACAACTTTTTGGCCTCCTGTGTTTTTTTTATATTCAGCTTATTTTTCGAGAACAACAAAAATGAAGGCACTCTACAATCATGATTACCTGCTATGGAGACCAGCTGACAGTGATAGTATTGTCATACCAGTAAAAGTCAGAGTTGTCAATTAGCAGTGATTCCATCACGAATACTTTTACTAACGCTGAAATGGCTGAGATGCACTTTATTCATGGATTAGCAAATTGAAATGCGGAAGAAGCACGGAGAATCTACCAGGATACAGATACAGAGTAATTCCATGTGCTGAAACATTTAGAACGCTACATGCAAGATTATGTGAAACTGGAAGTTTTAATAAAAATGTAAGTGGTGGAAGACCAGAAACTTTAACAACGCCTGAACTAGAAGAAGCTATACTTGATGCGATGAAGAAGATTCTTCAAATAGTACCAGGAAGATTGCACTGCAGCTTGAAGTAAGCCCAAAAACCGTTTGGAAAGTTCTAAAAAGAAACCTCCTATACCCATATCACATACAGCTCTACTGCCTAAAGATTTCCACCCAAGATTAATGTTTTGCAAGTGGTTGATTCGTACGATGGCACACAATAATAATTTTTTACCAAATATTTTATTTACGGACAAAGCAAATTTTTCACGAGATTCTATTATGAACTTTCACAATAACCATTTCTGGGCTGACGAAAATCCCCACATTATTAGAGAGAGTCATTTTCAGCAACGATTTCCGCTGAACGTTTGGGTAGGAATTATTGGTGACTACCTAATTGGACCCTTTTTTACCAGCAAGATTATCAGGTCCATCCTACACGGCTTTTTTGCGAAATCATTTACCCATTTTGTTGGAAGAAGTACCCGTACTTGTAAGAGGCAACATGTGGTTTATGCACGACGGAGCTCCAGCTCATTTTAGTGTTCTTGCTCGTCAGCATCTCGACATCACCTACCCTAATCGCTGGATTGGACGTGCAGGACCTCAACATTGGCCCGCTCGCAGTCCTGATATGAATCCTCTAGATTTCTATTCTTGGGGTCATCTGAAGGCTCTCGTTTATAAAACCCCTATACTAGATGTGAATGACTTGAGGAATCGAATAAGTGACAATTGCAATGTAATAAGGAATACTCCAGGTATTTTTGAACGTGTCAGACAATCAATGACACATCGATTGCAGACGTGTATTTCATCAGACGGTGGACATTCTGCTCATTTACTTCAAGGTCGAAATTGTTTATTTTTTACTTTAGGTTTGTATTTTATGTTGTCCATGGATAATTTGTAGAATAAGTTAAAGTATTTTTTTCTCGAAAACGAAGCTTGATATTAATAAAACACAAGGGACCAAAGAGTTGTATTTCCAGTTGTTTATTCTGAAAAAATAAAATACTACAAAAAAAAGTACTTTTTTTTTTCAGTATCGTTGGTTGTGGTGCCCACTGAGACGCCCCTGGACCTACTTGGGGCCAAATAATTGCCTTATTACTTCAAATGGCTGTACCACATTTCAACCACATCGGTTTCAGGATATTCAGGATATTTTATAAATACCTTTTTTTTTTAATACTTCAACGCCCTGTATCTCAGAAACGAAGCAACTCCGGAAATATGTTCATAGGAACTTTTTTCTGTCAAATGACCTAACGAATCACCCCCTGGAGTTTCGTACCGTAGTTAGGAAACACCCTGTATATATATATATATATATAATTACAGGGTGAGTCAGAATAAGACCGACAAACTCCGACCACAGATTCCTCACCTCATTTCGAAGTGAAAAGTTACTTTCAAGGTATGTCCTAAAATGCATCTCCTCTGAGATACAGGGTGTCAAAAGTCAGAGCCGGATTAAGAGGGGAGCAAACGGGGCTGCAGCCCCGGGGCCTCCACAAAAGAGGGGCCCCCACAATAGAAATTTTTAGGTAAAATTTCCTAACAAATACCGAAGGATATGCAAAATTATATATAAAAAATCTGACAACGAAAGAGCAGTTCTCCCACTTTGTCCTCTGATTTTTCGTTTTAAACATTCAAAAGCGTGTTTCGTATTCTTGTCAAAATCCATGGTTGATATTAATCTTCGATCTGATGAATCATGTGTATATGCGAGAAACAATCACCAAGTAAAACACATACTATTATACAAAATATTATATCGTATCGAAATTAGCTGTAAAAACAAGAACAATTGAATTAAAAAAAAAATGGAGGATTTTTTGTCTAATGTATTCTTCGAATGACACAAGCGATCTAGATTCACAATGAAATTCGATAATCATAAGCAAAAGAAAATAATATTTCAATTTATGAATATGATTGCATCAAATTATTTATAAGAGCCCTGTGCGCATTCCATAATAGAACAAAAGTTGCAAATTCTGTTGACTATTTTTCTGCCGATTCTACAAACACTTTGCCCGTCTATACCTGTTTTTCCTATTTATTAGCGTTGACAAGTGTCCGCTGAGTGGCGCGCTTGTAAGAGAGAAATCCCCGAAATCTGAAAGGATTACATTCCGCAACAAATGTAAATCCTTCTAAAAAAGGACTATCAAAAAGACCAATCTGAGCTGTTCTACTATCAAATTCTTGAAAACCAAAATTTCAGAGCTACATTCCCAAACATTGAAATTACGGTGATTATTTTTTGACATTGCTAGAAACCAATGGAAACGTTCAATTGAAATAATTCATATACGTTTTGGTCAATCAATAGTGGGAATATTCTACCTAGAAAATTTTGCGAGGAAATGTGTTTATGATCGTAATATCAAAAAATAATCTAAAGAATACCACACGAGAGTTCGATGTAGTAGAAAATAATTATCTAGATTTCTTTCTCAAACTTGTTGGCATTTTGCAATAGCCACTCGAGCCAGTTGGTCTCCCTTGTCTATTGCCTGGCAACAAGTTTTCGAATATCTGTCGAATTATTTTCACTCTCTTGTGATATTACAACTGAGAATGTACTTGGTTTTGAGGTGTCGAATTGCACTGGAAAGCGCTCATTTTCCAAAATGAAAAATGTAAAAAATAGGCGAATTACGATGAGACAAAGCCGCCTATCAAAGTTATCGCTTCTTAGCATTGAGAATGATTTTCTCCGGATGCTGGATTTGACCGAAATCATCAATGACTTTTCGTCGAAAAAAGCTCGCAAGAATCCATTCGTTTACGCTGTAATTTAATTTATTTCTTGTATTTTATTATACCTACGAAATAATTTGATTTGTTCCGCAATAAATAAAAATAAAATAAAAAATTGTTTGAAAAATAATTAGGGGCCTCCACTCCTTTGTTGCCCCAGGGCTTCCACACCTTTCAATCCGGCCCTGTCAAAAGTACGAAAAAAATTCTGATTTAATTTTTCTCCAAAATTCCTGAAGAAAAAAATTTCAAAACTTGGTACACTAATCAGGGTTTATCAACGTGCTAATTTGAAGTTATAATTTTTTATTTTTGTAAACCAGTGGCGTAGTTACGATGGTATGTGGTCATATATTCCTTCATATTTTCTTGGGACAAGTGGATGTACAAATGAGCGTTTGACATCAGTTCGGCTAATTGATACTCAACGTAAAAGTCATTGTTCCATGTGTCTAAAAGTGGAGGTTTCTGAGATAATTGAGAAAAACTGAAGATATGTCCTTAGTAGAGACATAATTTTCTATGTGCAATAATCGCATAATGCTAATTTCTTACAACATATCGGAATATGTGTCAACCTCCTGAACATTTTTTAATGTTGGGAGAATCGGAAACTTAGTACGGGTGAGTCAGAATGAGACTGATAACTCCATTTTTTCATTCATCATATTATTTGATCGAATCGATGTCGCGGATTCACTGATATGTTACCATACTTTCTTGCATATGATTGTTTTGACAGATCAACTGACAAACAAACCCAACCTCAACTTCATATTACTCCACTTAGATAAGGGTAAAGTTCTGAAATAATGTTTTCGAAAAGAGTTAAGATTAAGATATGAACTCTCAATTCGTTGAAGTTTATGTTGGAGTATCATTATCAAAGCCATTTCAGATTAAATTATCTAGGAAAATATTATCCAATCAACATGTTTTTGATGATAAAAAACAATTATTGTATATCAATATCTACTTAAATAATTATTTCGATTCGTGATAACTAGTTACAAAGTCGAGCCTTTCATGCTAGTTTGTGGTAGGCCGTTCAGTACACCACTGATCAACGTATAAAACATCACGAAATTCGGAACTAAAAAGAAACGTAGTCTTCTTTTCATTGTTCCCGGTAGAAACACACTGATATATCGATACTTACATTAGACATAATTGGCAGTAACCCAAAACATGTATCATTGTCAAGTTCTCTGTCATTATTTCAGTCAGTCAACATCGTTTCAAAATGAATTATCATTTGAAGAATATACAGATATGCATTTCGTTTATGGTGGAACAGGGGAAAATGCCAGAGCCGCTGTTGAATGATATCAACATAGATATCCAAACAGACATCATCCACATTCCACTATTTTTATAGCTGTGCATCGACGATTGAAGGAAACGGGGTCCTTTAAATGCAGTAAACACCATTGTGGTGCGAATAGAACAAGAACATATGATGTTATGGAAGAACAAATTCTTGAACGATTAGCAGCAGGTCCTTCTACCAGCACTCGAGCTATTTCGTACAAGTGTCACAATCAACAGTAAGTCGGGTAGCACGTGAACAACTATTGTATCTATTTCGCCCACAGAAGGTGATGGCCCTAGATGCTGGTGATTATGGCCCTCGTAGATTTTTTTGTGAATGGTTGTTGAGGATGTATGAAGGAGCAAACGACTTTCCCAGATACCCACTAAGCACGGTAAGTTACACTAGTTTGCCATAAGGTTACTAAATGCATCATTGGAGAACTTGTTTGTGCAACCATTCCAAATATTTGCTGTCAAGAAAAATTTGCAAGTATCCCAATTGACACTTACTGTTACCTTACAATTGTAATATTGCCTCCGCAACTTTTTTGTTTATCTCCAATGGTAAATTAGTGCAACTGTACAATGGAAACATCGCCGGAATTTGACACATTAAACCAGGAAGCTTGCCTTTCATTTACAGATTTCAGTTTCATCGAATTTACAAGAAATAGTTCGCTACAAACTCTTGAATACAACGTTACTGAATCAGATTTGCTGAATGGTTCTAAATATTATTGGCATGAATATTACATTCACAAGCTTACGGCTACTTTCTGAAATACAAAACAATTTGGACAAGTGTGCATATACGTCACATAAATCCTACCTATCAATACGTATTATGTTATATATATATATATATATATATATATATAAATATATATATATATAAGTACCTTTCAACAAGAAGCAAACAAACTTGTCTCAAAGCTACTCAAAGTTGAACAAATTGATGCAGTCACTGCTAAACGTTTAAATATTTACAATGCCATTGCTCCACATTTCTATGCTCTTCCGAAAATTCATAAACCCACTTTATCTATGAGACCTTTTGTGTCTTCGATAAATGCTCCTAACAGTAAATTTGCTAAATTTCTCACTGAAATATTGACTGCTGCTTATGATACAGATAATGACTACTATATAAAAGATTCTTTCACCTCCAGTGATTTTATAAATAATTATCAATTACCTGAAAACTATATGATTGTGAGTTTTGATGTTGTTTCTCTGTTAACCAACCTTCCACTTGAGGTGGTTAGGCAAAGTCTCTCCAACAAATGGAATTCAATTTCAAGCTATTGCAATTTAACGTGGAATATGTTTGTTGATATTTTGGTATTTATATTCGATTCCAATTTTCTTATTTTTGACAATAATTATTATAAACAGATTTTTGGCACCCCTATGGGATCAACCTTGTCACCTATACTTGTGAATTTTGTACTCGATGATCTTATAAAAGATGTTCTGACTTTAATCCCCTTTGACATTCCATTCGTGAAGCGGTATGTTGACGATCTGATTCTTGCTGTACCAGCAGACAGAGTGGATGAAGCTCTTTTCTATTTTAACAGTTACGACATAAACTGCTGAAAAGGAAGAATTACATAGTATTCCTTTCCTCGACATGAGAGTTTCAGAGAGAATGATAATATTCTCCGCACCAAATGGTATAGAAAACCAATCTGTAGCAATAGGTTCATAAGCTACCATTCATACCATCCTGCAAACATGAAAATAAACTTAATCACCGCTTTAAAATACAGAGTTATCAGGCTATCACATCCGTCCCACCGACTCGAGTGTCTAAGGGAATTGAGAAAAATCCTAAAGGAAAATTCATATCCAGTAAAATTGATAAACAATATTTTATTCAACTCTGAACAACAAAATGTTAATATATCAACACAAATAGATATAAACCCTAATGTCAACAACATTGCCACTAACATGGCCACCAACATTGCCACTAACAATGAAGAGTCCTCTACTCACCCAACATTATTAACATATAGAACTTTACCATACATTGAAGAGCTAACGCCAAAACTCATAAACATTTTCAAGTCGGAAGGTCTCCGGTTTGCCAAAAAAAACTTAAAAACGATTTCGGCCTTATTTACTAAAACAAAAGTTCCATTAACAACTTAAGAATGTTCTGATGTCATATATAGTATTCCTTGTCTGAATTGTGAGAAAGTCTATATTGGACAAACCAAAAGAAATTTATTGGGCCGCATTACTTCTCATAAAAGTGATTGTAATTTAATCAAAAACAGTTGTGCACTTGCAGAGCATTCGATTTAACTCAACCATTTTGGCAATTTCAATAATCCTAGTATTTTGGCTAAGGAAAACAACCAGTATAAAAGAAACTTTATAGAAATGATACATATTAACAATCAACCTAATTGTATGAATAAACGTTCCGATATTGCAAATCTCAGCGTGATATATAACTATCTACTGAATTTTGATACGAAAGGCGAAAGTGTCCCTGTACAACTTTTGAATCGCCCGCCATAGATGATCGTCGAAGAGTGGGATAAACATGTGCTCTTCCCTCATTGGTTCTAACATCATATCAATTATTCTGACCGCGTTCACGGTCCTTTCTCGACAACCCACTGCAGGGATCACCACGTGTGTATTTCAATCAAATTCGACATAATTCTGCATATTCAACATGAGATTTTCAAGTAGTCGAAGATGTTTTTTACAAACTGATTTTTAAAGATTTTATTTGTGATGTGCACCGATATTTTCCTGTTAGCAACCTCGAGTTAGTAAGTTTTTTATAGTTATAAAAAAGAGCACTGTTACAATGTGATTTTGATCTTTCCAGATGTCTTGATAATGAAATAAAGTATTTCGAAAGCTCGACAATTTAACAAAGAGTCTTCTTTACATGGCCATTTCCTATTGACTGCAACCTCAAAATTGGTTTTTTGTGTTTCCTAAACTCTGTTTTATATATATATATATATTATATATATATATATATATATATATATATATATATATATATATATATAAATACCTAGGAAAAGAGAGAAAAACAAACAAATTTCACATTGAAACGGAATTCAAATAAAGCAGCTTTTTTTTGAGTATGTACCTTTGCCAGACCATTATATAATTTCCTTAGATCATATATACGTTGAACGGTACCCAAAATAAGTCATTGTTGTTGTAGGTCTGCGGGAGGGTCAGTTTTAAGCTATTGATTTTGGCTTAGTTATCCGCCGTTATTCGGATATATTTATCTCTTCGAGTACCCTATATAACCCCCCCTACTTAGACAGACCCCTCTAAAACCAAACAATCGCTACGTGATGCCGTATCTAGCATATATGAGCGAAGATAATTTCACATACGAATATTCAAAAAAGCGATTCAAATTTGGCGCTCAGTGGGTCGCACACACTGCCAATCAGATAGCTTTTGTTCGTGACCGATCATTTCAAGCAAGTCAAGTCGTCTAGTCATCTTGTGTTAGCAAAGTACAGCGGTATAGCAGCGAGAGATAGAGTATAACAGGCGAATAGCGTATGGTGTCAATAAGTTGCCAAGAAGTGAGTTCTGTTAGTTTTAGTGTGTTGTTTCGTTTCCACCCGAAGAAATAGGTAAATAAAAACCATCCTACAGAGAAATTCGGATAACCCAAAACAAGTAATTGAATTATTTATGTTACAGTTTTAAGTTGAAAATGGCGTCAACCTCATCGGGCGCATCGTCTAAGTCCAACATGGCGTTGATAACAAAAGAAAAGGTGAATATGTTTACATTGTTTCCAGTTATTATACTTCATTATGAAAGTGCATGGGTCAACCCCTCTTCTATTAATTCATGTTGGAGATATTAATTCATGTTGGAGATGTCATTATATTCTTTCAGATTAACATTTACATCGATTACTATTGTTTCGGACGTCCATCGTCTTAATGTATTTAAAAGGTTTTCACGACTTTTCGAATGCTTGTATCTGCAATCGTCTTCAGGTGAATACAGTATTCACCTGAAGACGATTGCAGATACAAGCATTTGAAACGTCGTGAAAACCTTTCAAATATATCAAGACGATGAACGTCCGAAACAATAATAATCAACTTACCACATCGTCTACAACCTTCAAACAAACATTTACATCAATCAAGTTAATAAACAAATCGAGTTAAATAACCACCATTGAAGGCTTTTTAATTGTATATGGTGACTAGCATACATTTGATTACAAAACACAAATGACTGTTTTTTTTTGGAATGTCAGGGCCTTTTATATTTTATCTGATTCTATTGAATCATTGTCATGAATTGTTATAAAAATACAGGTACTCCGCTTTTGGCTCCTCTTCATATTTTCATCTCTATAGAAGAAATTGAAATTTGCAAGATGTGAAAGTTACTGTCATTCAGAATAATTTTTTTCGTAAAGCAATCAAAAAATATATCCAATTGTTGCCTCTGTATACTGATGTTGAATACTTTCAAATGATGATTGTAACGAACCTAGGCCGGACCTGTCGCCTCGCGCGTTGCCGTCGACAGCGATGAGGTCACCCCCGGAGATGTTCGAGAACAGTCCAGTCGCTCTGCCGTGGAGAGCAACGGTCGATATTGGAAACAATTGGAACATGCCGGTCGCCAACTACCAGAATTCGAAACATCGAGAATGCTGTATCGGAGATAAATAGGCAACCCTCAAGTGGAGTAGGACAGTCTGAACGAGCCCATACGATCGAGCTATACAGTGGCGTAGTAATATAAATTGAGTTGTAGATTAAGTGTGAAATAAATTATTAAAACCAAGTTAAGTTTATTTACGTTACAATTGGTGTCGGAAGTGAGATTTTGAAAATAAACAAGTGATCGTGGAGTGGATAGTCAGAAAAATAAATTGATAGACCTTTTTGTACGCCCAAAATAGACAGTGGCCCGGTTTTCGCGAAGTGGACAATTGTGCGTGGGAATATAAACTGATACACTTTTCGCGTGAAACAGACAATAGACTGGTGGCCCGTGGAAAAGAATTCGCGAAGTGAATTTTAACAAACTGATAAACTGTTTCGTGTGAAACAGACTGATACCTCGCAAAGACAAAATGTGTTCAAGAAAAGTGGCCTTGCGGATTTGAAGGTAGCGGAATTGAAACAGGAATTGGAGGAAAGGGAACTGGAAATAACAGGTAAAAAGCAAGTACTCCAGGAAAGACTTGCAGAAGGACTTATACAAGAAGGTGAGGACCCCGAAACATTTTATTCGAAGTTCCCGGAGGCGATTTAAGTTTGGTAATGAATAAACTCGAAGAAACTACTAAATCCGTGAAAGAAGAACTGCAACAAAATGCTAGAAATCTGGAAGAGAAGCTTCAAGAAAATTCTATAAATCTGGAAGAGAAGCTTCAAGAAAATTCTAGAAATCTGGAAGAGAAGCTTCAAGAAAATTCTATAAATCTGGAAGAGAAGCTTCAAGAAAATTCAAGAAGCCTGGAAGATAAGCTTCTAGAAAATTCAAGAAGCCTGGAAGATAAGCTCCTAGAAAACACAGAAGGCTTAAAAAAAGAACTCTGTGGTGTGGCGAATCGTCTGGAAAAAAGAATGGGAACCGTCGAGGCAGAGATGGACAAGATGAAGGAAATAATCAGCGATGAAATCAAAGACGGAATCGAGGCAGAAATGGACAAAATAAAGGAAACGATCAGTAAGCTGGAAAAACAAATTAATAGTGCGTCCTCCACAGAGATGGTTAACGAAAATGCAATGCTGGACTTGAGTTTGAACGTGGATAAAGTTCAAGAGGGTATAAAAGATGTCAAGGTCATTTCAGAAATAGGGAAGCTTTCCATGAAGCCGCCTCAATTCGACGGAAAAACTCCATGGGCAAATTACCGCCGGCAGTTTGAAGCAGCGGCCAAAGCAAACGGATGGAATGCAGGGGAAAGAGCTGTAGCACTGACACTTGCATTACGTGGAGAAGCGACAAATATTCTACAAACTCTCACCGCCCAAGAACAGGGGGACTATGATCAGCTGATTGAACATCTAGAATTACGATATGGCCACGCCCATTTGGAACACGTATACCACTCCCAACTGAAAAATCGCTGCCAGAAATCGGGCGAATCCTTACAAGAATTCGAAGCTGACATTGCACGCTTGGTTCGTCTCGCATATCCAGCCACACCGGAAAATGTAATGGAGCGATTAGCGGTTCAGGCATTCTTGGATGGACTCCGTGACCAAGAAACCAGACAAGCGTTGACACTAGCTCGTCCAACACATCTCGTAGACGCACTGGCACGCGCTTTGGAATTTGAGGCAGCAAAGCAATCCTGCAAAAACCAAAGTAAAGTTCGAAGTATTGAAGAAGACTCACAGGAGCATGCTGACTTGGAAGCTGCCATAAGAAAAGTGATGAAGGAAGTTTTGCCTGAGAAAAGACAGATGAGATGCTGGAATTGTGGCAAAATTGGACATGTGCGTAGCAAATGTCCAACATTCGAAAACACGACTCCGATGTAGGAAAACTAAAGAAGGTCGACGAGAAGGGGCAATCGTCGGCCTGTGTCCAGCAAGCCCCGGTTAACAACGCATATGTCGCTATCTTGAAACGACAGAACAGAGGTGTTTTCGTAGACGGTCTCATCAATAACGAGCCTTGCACCATGCTGCTAGATACAGGTGCGACTAGGACAATTCTCGGACCTTCCTTTGCCAGAACACCGGAACGAATTGAACCGACAACTTGGAAGCTACGCACAGTAACAGGGAGCCAGCTACTGTATATGGCTAGCTACCGATTGAAATAATTTTGGGCAGCACTAAAGTGAAACATCAGGCACTTGTAGCGGACATCGAAGACGATGCAATCATCGGAATGGACATCATGAATTCCAGAGGGTTTGAATTGGATTTCAAAGACGGCGTCCTACGTGTCAACGGAGAAGAGCTGGTACTTCATGGGAGAAGTGAAGAGTTGATCCGTGTGCTGTTGGCTGAAGATGTAAGCGTACCTGAGAGGGCTGAAACCATCCTGGAGGCTCGCCTGGACGGGAGTGCGAGCAGTGGAGACGTGATGATGTTCGAGCCCAAACTTCATGATGAGAAAATTGGACGAGGATTGCCCCCTAGGGAAAACCCTGTTACGTGCTGAAAAATTTGTACCGGTAAGGGTCATGAATGTCAATTACTTTCCAGTGACCTTAAAGAAGGAACAATTTTAGGGCACTGCTCGTCAGTTTCATCTGTGATCCGGGGCGTACGAGGTACGATTAGCCAACCCAACAACTTGCCCACAGAACTAGAAAAATTAGTTGCCATCTCTTCCAAAGACATAAGACCAGCTCAACAGCCCAAACTAAGAGATTTAGTCAAAAAGTACCAAGACATCTTCGATACCGGACAAGGAAAAGGGGGTCGAACTAATGTGGTCCAGCACAAGATTGATACTGGGGTGCCTGACCGATCCGGCAATCAGCAAGAAGACTTCCTCTTGCCAAGAAGGAAGAGGCTGACAAAATAGTCAGCGATATGGGAAAAGAAGGAGTTATCGAACCATCTGACAGTCCCTGGTCCTCTCCAGTCGTACTGGTGAAGATAAAGGATGGATCGCCACGGGTTTTGTGTAGAGTCTCGCCAACTTAATAATGTCACGAAGAAGGACAGTTACCCTCTCCCCAGAATAGATGACACCCTAGACACGTTGGCTGGTTCCACGATTTTCGTACCCTTTGATCTGAAGAGTGGATACTGGCAAGTAGAACTGGCTCAGGAAGATCGAGAAAAGACTGCTTTTACCATCGGCTCAGGATTGTGGCAGTTCACCGTTATGCCATTCGGGCTCTGTAATGCTCCCGCCACATTCGAAAGATTGATGGAAACAGTACTGAAGGGACTCTCATGGAGCACGTGTCTAGTGTATCTCGACGACATAATTGTGGTAGGCAGATCGTTTGAGGACCACGTGAAAAACTTGGAGGAAGTATTCCTGCGACTGAGGAACTCCGGATTGAAGCTGAGCCCTAAGAAATGCCATCTGTTCCAAAAAGAAGTACGATACCTCGGCCACGTTGTCTCTGGAGAAGGAGTAGCAGTGGATGACCAGAAGATCAAAGCTGTTAAGGATTGGCCCATCCCAAAAGACATTCACCAACTTCGAAGTTTCCTTGGTTTATGCACATACTATCGCCGATATGTGCTGGGATTCGCCAACATCGCTAAACCACTGACCAAGCTCACGGAAGGCCAAACAAAGTTCTAGTGGTCCGAAGAATGTCAAGACTCATTCAGGAAGCTGAAAGGAGCTTTGATCAACGCACCTATACTGAGCTATCCCCTACCCAAAGGGAGATTCATTTTGGATACGGACGCCAGCAACGTGGGACTTGGAGCTGTCCTATCTCAGATCCAGGAGGGACAGGAGAAGGTCATTGGTTATTTCAGCAAGACGCTTAGCAAACCAGAGCGCAATTACTGCGAGAGCTGTTAGCTGTTGTAAAGGGAGTGGAACACTTCTACAAGTACGTGTATGGAAGAAGATTCCTGTTGAGAACTGACCATGCAGCTCTCAAATGGCTCTTACAGTTCAAAAATCCTGAGGGTCAAGTAGCACGTTGGATCGAGAGACTCCAGGAATTCGATTTCGAGATCGAACATCGAGCCGGAACTGGCCATAAGAATGCAGATGCCTTGTCGCGAAGACCATGTCCAGATGATTGCTCACATTGCCGACGAGCAGAAGAGAAAGAAGCAACACTTTGTAGAACCGCGGCAATGGATGACAACTGGAATGACAGCAAGATCCAGAAAGACCAAGAGAGAGACCTCGACCTTGGCTTAGTCGTCAGCTGGAAGAAGGGCAATCGAAGACCATCATGGCAGGAAGTCGCAGGTTACTCGCCGGCTGTTAAGTCCTATTGGGCACAATGGAACTCTCTTATTCTGGACAATGGGATCCTGAAACGTGTGTTGGAGGCCGATATTGGTGGGGAAGACAGACGCCAAATAATTGTTCCCAGGAACAGAAGAGAGGAAGTGCTGCGGGAAATCCATGATGGAGTCGCTGGAGGACATCTGGGAGTGACGGAGACCCTGCAGAAAGTGAGGCAACGGTTTTACTGGGCCAATTGTCAAGCTGACGTCCAGGACTGGTGCAGGAAGTGCGCTGTATGCGCTGCTAGCAATGGACCTCGAATACGACCCAAGGCCCCGATGCGTCAGTACAACGTAGGCAGCCCGTTCGAGAGAATCGCCATTGACATCGCCGGCCCGTTTCCCGTATCCGACCACGGGAATAAATACATCCTTGTGGCAATGGACTACTTCAGTAAGTGGGCGGAAGCCTATGCCCTGCCCAACCAGGAAGCCATCACCGTCGCCGACGTCTTGGTGAAAGAGTGGATATGTCGATTCGGTATTCCAATGGAGCTGCACTCGGATCAAGTCAGAAATTTCGAATCCAACCTTTTCCAAGAAATATGTCTACTGCTGAACATCCGCAAGACAAGAACCACGGCCCTACATCCGCAGTCCGATGGAATGGTGGAACGGATGAACAGGACGATCAACCGCCACTTGTCCAAGGTTGTCTCTGACCATCAAAGAGACTGGGACCAGATCTTCATTTGTTCCTGATGGCCTATCGATCCGCAGTACACAATCAACCGGTCAAACCCGTATTATAATGGGCCGAGAGCTGCGACTGCCTTGTGACCTGAAGTTTGGGATACCGCCAGGACAAGACACTGCGGGAGAGGACTACGTCAGCAAACTTCGGCAGAGAATGGACGACATCCACGAACGAGTCCGGTTGAACATCCAGAGTGCCAGAGATAAAATGAAGAAGACCTATGACATCAAGGCCGACGCTGGAGGATTTAAGGTTGATGACCTGGTTTGGCTGTACAACCCCAAACGTCGTCGTGGACTATCACCAAAGTTGCGGAACTCGTGGGAAGGCCCGTATAAAATCGTGAAAAGGATAAACGACCTTGTGTACCGAATCCATAAGCCACCCCGAGGGAAACCAAGGGTCGTCCATTTCAACAGGTTGGCCCCTTACGCTGGAAACCATGACCAAGTTCGCACCCTCAAGCCACCGGCGGATGATATGTCGTTCGAGAAGTTTATGTCCTTGTATTCAAACGGGCAGAAAGTTCTACATGGGGTTACTAGAGAGGAGTCACGAGACCTTTCGAGTGCCTGCTGACTACGCACTAGCGCACTGTGTGGCAGAAGATCTTCGAATGTCCAGGGGCATCGCCGTAGTGTTCTCCAAGAAATTTGGTCAACTCCAAACACTGCGGGAGCAGAATCCAGAAGTTGGTGGGGTGCTACAGTTGAAGAAAGGTCAGAGAAACATCTACTACCTAGTTACCAAGAGGCATTCCCAAGATAAACCGTCCTATGAAGATGTCTGGAAGAGTCTCACCAAACTAAGAGATACTATGGTGGACCAGAATCTGGTGGATCTAGCAATTCCAAAATTGTCCTGTGGTATTGATGGGTTGGACTGGAGAGTCATAAGAAGTATGCTGGAGGCGATATTCAGATCCAGCGGCGTCAAGATTTTGGTTTGCTGTAACCCTCTTCCACGACCGATCATGAAGACCGTGGAGTGTTACTTCCATCGAACTTCACGGTGCAGATATGGGGAGTCATGCAGATATCGTCACACTCCAAGGATGAAATTTCGGGACGAAATGTCTTTAAGAAGGGGGCAATGTAACGAACCTAGGCCGGACCTGTCGCCTCGCGCGTTGCCGTCGACAGCGATGAGGTCACCCCCGGAGATGTTCGAGAACAGTCCAGTCGCTCTGCCGTGGAGAGCAACGGTCGATATTGGAAACAATTGGAACATGCCGGTCGCCAACTACCAGAATTCGAAACATCGAGAATGCTGTATCGGAGATAAATAGGCAACCCTCAAGTGGAGTAGGACAGTCTGAACGAGCCCATACGATCGAGCTATACAGTGGCGTAGTAATATAAATTAAGTTGTAGATTAAGTGTGAAATAAATTATTAAAACCAAGTTAAGTTTATTTACGTTACAATGATTATCATGGCTTTTTTTGGCTTCCTAACCTTCAAGAAGTGAATTTCCTCCACAAAAGCAAACATTCAATCAATACTTTCGAATGAATTTAACAAAAATATTTGCTGTTTTAATAACCCTAGCCTAGTGATTTTAGATCTGATTACATAGTTTAGGCTTAGTTTCACTTTAATCCTAATTTCATGCATTAATTTTTCTAATTTAGTTAATGTTGTGTTCAAATATTATAAATATAATGTTTTCAGATTAACCTATTTGTAATTTATTTGGGGGCAGTGATAGCAGAGTCTGCATCTTCAGGGTATGTGAAAAAATATTCACAAATTATTTGGCTCAGTTCTGCAGTTGGACTGGAAAGGGGGGAAATTTCCAATTGTCTAACCTGAAAATCATCCAAATTTTAAAAAGTAAGTGAAAATATCTAGCATCACATTTTTTCAAAAAACATGCAGGGTTGGTTAGGGAAGAAATTCAATATTTTAATCAATATTTTCGAGATATTTTTATAAATTTTAGAAAATCTGTATTCTTTTTGGGTCTTCTACTCACTAAGCCCATCATATATACAAGTACGTTTCTGCTGGATCAGTGAACAAAGAGGTGTGAAAGACAAAAACATTTTAGGAATATATACTTATTGAAAAATAATTTCCACAATACTTTCATTCTTGAAAAACAAATTGGTGAAATTTCTTCATGGCCGAGACGCCAAAAAAAGTCTATTCAGTGGATATTATGTGTCAACAATTTTATACATATAATGGGTGGAAAACCACCGTACATATCAAGAAGAATTTTGGAATTATTTACAAGAAATTTTCACAAAATAAAAATAAAACAAATTGCTATATATTTTATTTTTCTTTCTTCCAGAGGCCATAAAGGTAACATTTCCTTTAACCACTGACCATGCCTTTGAGACTATAGTTATGGCATGGCTCAATCATGGAAAAACGAGGTATTCCCAAGAACAAAAAAAATATTGATATGTATATATATATATATATATATATATATATATATGAATTGAAAGCATCTTTGTGACTAATGTACATTAAAAAACTTACACGATCCAAACTGAGTTGAAATAAGAAATGTCTTTTAGCTTTTATTAATACTTCCTCTCAAATGTTTTGAAACTGAAAACATTTTGAATTAGGTAACACAGTGAGACTGAATAAGCAAACACAGAGTCATGAAAAACTAGTGAGTTCGTGTGAAATGTTCAAACCGTTCATATAACTTCAGGCTCGTATTGGAAGATATAGATTAGAGAGGCAAAGGAGTCAGACGTGTGTTTCCTAACCTCAATTCTGCTCGTGAGTACGAATATCATACTTATTCATCAATATTTAATTATTGTACACCAATAAATTTCATATCAGATAGGTAACAAAACACTCATTTTTGAGTCAAGTTTTTATAACTTATGTGCTGAAAGGGCCGAAAATATTAGTAGGCCCTAGTTGTTCAACTTGTTAACTAACTGAAAAACATCACTTCGTTAAAAAAAGTGAAAAGTGTTAAGTGATTCGAGTGGATAAATAGCAGCAGGTGAGTAGGGGTCCGACTACCAAGTGTAAGTTGACTTCCTACAGTGAACCTCTAACGCCCACTTGGTCGTCAGGGACCAATCAGAGCCAGTAGAAATCGTTAACCCAGGCCAAACTATCAGCAGAGTTTAATCGGAATCATTCGAAAACGAACGCTGAGCAAATACACGAGAAAACACCAAAATCGAGCAAAACTCGTGGAAAATTCATATTGAGACAATCTTGAATTGTTTCGAATGAAATCGAAATGGCCGAGGACGTACATGTCGAGGCTCCCATGGACTTAGGGAAGTCCAACGAACCTGAAATTTTTACAGAAGGAATAGAAGGGTTACCCCCACTCAATAAAGAGGCTAAAGATGAAGAAATCAAGCCTGAGCAGGGTAGATTGAAAGAGGAGTTCCAACACGGCAAACAAACATTTAATTTTCAAGAAACAACAGAAAACAATGAGAAAAAGGAACAAATACCGGCAAGTCCGATAACACCTTGTTTCGACTGCCATTCACAATTGGATGACAATCCACCAAAGCAACTCAAAGCAAACTTCCAGATAGGAAGGCAATATCAATCAAGCTCACGTGAGTCCTCAGACATAGAACCTAGTGTTAAATCAATTCTAACAAACTTAGTGACAAACATCGAAACTGATGACCTAATATACCAGTTGGATGGAAAGAATGTGGCACACCCCCTCGGACCGTCCGAAGCTGAAAAAGCTGCGGGGGAGGGGGGCCCGGGCCACGGCAGATCCAATAGTAGTAACACTAGTGATAAAAATGAAAAAAGTCTAGACAAAAAAGTTCTAGACAAAATCAAAAATAAAAACGATAAGGCCCAAATAAGCAACAATGAATTTGCAAAACCAAGGAGAATGAGAAGAAGGTCAAGAGTAGTGAGAGCACCCGAGGACGATAATAAATCAACTGCAAGTGACAGCAGGTATCAGAGCTCAGAAATAGAGGAAGTAGACGCCCAAGGTGTAAGAACAAACAAAAGAAAGAGAACTAGCCCGCCGCAGCATTGGGATGAAAAAACCCGTCATAGGGAAGAAATGCAGAAACAAAAAATGAACTCCAGTAACAAACAATGCGAATGTGGAGGAACTATGGAAAACCATAAATTCCTATACAATTTAGATGACACTTCGCGAAAAATAAGATGTACAGGGTCTATTAAAATGAAGGAAATGCATGTACATGTATGCATGTACATTTATAAATGAAGAAGATTACCAAAATGTTCAAAAAGCTATAGAACAAAAAATAATTGGAGGATACGAAAGCGAGTACCAAAAAGAGTATGAAGCAAAAAAGGCGGAAAAAGAAAATCCAGTGGATATGGACACCAATCAAGTACAAGGTGAAAACCACAAAATTTCACAAGATAAAGATCAAAACAGCAAAGGAGGGGAAAACAATGAGAATAACCAATCACATAATGAGAAAGAAAAAACAAAAATTGAGAAAGAAGTTCCAGCTCAAGTAAAAGACATACACATAGACCTTATTAGATATAATTTGGAAAAAGAAAGAGAAAAAGTGGAGAAGGCCAAAAGGGATAAAATTAGGAAAGAAAGGAAGAAAGAGGAGGAAAAATCAGAAAAAAAGAAAAACGAAAAAGATAAAGGAAGGACAAAAAATCCTTGAAATTGAATACTACAAATATAACCGAAAAAGATGAAAAAGAAGCTGGGCCATCCAAACAAGAAGGAGGCGAACAAAACGCCAAAAATCCAACCAGAAATGAACATGGACAGAGAAATGCCATGGTAGGAAAACACACACAAATATGGACGTATGATGGAAG